>JAQMYK010000038.1:8440774-8464543 GCA_030014345.1 Clarias buthupogon
CCTGCATATCTTTGGACTGTGGGAGGAAACCGGAGTACCCGGAGGAAACCCACCACGCACGGGGAGAACATGCAAACAGAGACGGGAATCGAGCCTGGCCTGGGAATCGGACCCGGACCCTGGAGGTGCAAGGCGACAGTGCTAACCACTACACCACCGTGCCGCCTAACTTTTTACATATTTTTTAAATATATTGAGAGGTAGCCAATCAAGGTAAGAAGAATTATGCAATGTAATTGCTATGCAACAATCAATATTTTGTATGAAGTGTACCCTGCCTCGTGTCCTAAGTCTCCTGGGATAGGCTCCAGGCTCCCCTGTATACAGAATAAAGCAGTATAGATGATGAGTGAGAGTGTGTATCAGTAGTGCAGTGGAGTGCACTAGTGTAGTATTAAGTGTGTTTGTGTGTGTGTTTTTTGAATTAATTGTAGAGAGTGTAGGTAGGATTGACCCAATTCTTACTTCTACTATTTTGTACATGAGCTCCTTGGAAGAAGAATCTTTTCTTGGTGTGAAGAAGTCTTTTTTGTTCAGGTTAACATTTAATGTGGCACAATCATGTCGGTTTTGTACAATCAACTTTGTTTCTCCAGTTGTGTTAGTTTGAAAGATTCCTTTTGCTCTTGTCTACTTCTGCCTTTGTCTAAGTACAAGGATCATTTTAAAAGCAAGCAGCTGGCAGTTAATAGAAAATCCTACAGATAATAAAAGGGCTTAGACGTTAGAAGTGAAGTTCTGCTTTGCCGAGAGTTACCTGGTGACCTTTCAAGCTCCTGCTGGGGTTATTAGGAAGATGGAGATAATTGCAGTATTTTATGTTTTATTTTTTTGACTTTCGCAAAGGTGTTACAGCCAGTTTAACTGAATATCAAATCACACTTCATTCTAAGGCTAAGAACTTGCATAATGGAAGAAGGTTTTTTTTTGTTTTTGTCCCTGGTCCATTTATTTATATTGATAATTATTGGAAAAGCAATCAGTGCTTCTACATAATCAGCGAAAACCTATATTGACTGACTTCCGTCATGTCAGCATCTGCAGCTGGATCAGCAAATTGACATGTTTGTTTATGTTAACCTTCCCCAGAGAGAAAGAGACTGAGAGCGTGTGTTCATCGCCGGAGAAAAACCACACATGCAGATTTATGTAGGCATAAAAAGAGATTTGTGTGCAGGAAGGGAATTTTGAAAACAGTGGCTTTGTATAAGCATGCAAACAATTTGATATGAAATATGCAAGTGAAAAAATTATGTTGTTTATAATAAATGTGAAAGTCATGCTTGGGTGCCTTTTTCAGGCAAGTATCCTGGACAATTTTCATCCTCCCGGGCAGTTGTTATTCCCTGGGGTCCCCTTGAGCTTCATTTACTCAAGACCTTGAAAATTATTCCTTCTTTTATTTAGACAAGCTGTTGGAGATTTTTTGGATGCTTATTTTTAATATCTGATTATATACTAGTTTGCCGATTACAAGCAACGCATTAAGAGACCACTGGTGTGTCTCAGTTCGGGGGACGCATCCTTTGAAGGGTGAATTTGAAGGCTGACTAAAGGATCATGTTTTGAAGGTTCCTTCAAATGTTACCGAAAAATGCAGCCTTCTTTCCCCTGAAGCCGATGGTAGGGAGGGGTATATGCTTCATGGCCCAATCTATCCACGGAGACTTTGCGAGCCGGGGAAGAGAGCAGAAGAGACCATGGTTGACGTGTAGGAATGCAAATATCACTCACTCACTCGTTGTCTAGGGTACCAATCAATTGCAGGGCACACACACACACACACACACTCGCACACTCATTCACACACTATGGGCAATTTGGGAATGTCTAATCTCCATGTCTCTGGACTGTGGGAGGAAACCGGAGTACCTGGAGGAAACCCACCAAGCACAGACCCTGAGGCAGGAATCGAACCCGGACCCATATGATATAAAAAAATTTATTCATACATTTTAAAAATATAAAAAATATATTTAAAAAAAACTATTTATGTGAAATCCACTCCCTAAGAAACACGTTGTTTTTTTTGTAAAACATGATTAAGTGTTGCACAACGTTAAACAACAGCAGCTCGGCTCCATAAACCAGACCATCTCATTTTGGTTCAGCTGCCGAAATGAGACATACCCACCAACAGAAGCAGTGTGGGACACGAGGGACAAGATGAGTGGAGAAAGTGAGGAAGAAATTGAATTGGAAAAAAAAAAAGAAGGACAGGTTAGCTCTGCAGTATGGCAGCTTTTTATGACTGCTTGGGAGAGAAGTTCAACCCACACCAGAAATACAACAAACTAATTTTACAGTTCACTTATAACATTGTATTTACCAAGTTAAAGAGTGTATATTAAAATATTTATCGTACCTTATGTATTGGTGTTAGGTCAGTATACCAGTTGATTTAATTTGCCTCCTTTAGTTAATGTGACTCAAGGTAAGATCATTTATTTTAGATGAGTACCTCTCCATCCTTGTGTGCCATGATAAAAAATTAAACTTGTCCCCTCGTAATAGCTTCATAAAAATGATTGATAATTCTCATCAATAATTATCAATATCAACTATCATGAAAAAATGTGGATGATTGTGTCTTGCCATATCGCTGGCTGTACTTCTGACGACCTTTTGTTTCTTAAGGACTTCACTTTACAAGAACTCTGTAGGTTTCTCCCACAGTCTACAGTTGATTAAATCTGGAAAACTGTTTTTTTTTTTTTTTTTTTGTTAATTGCTCTTGCTAATTAGTTATAACAGTCACATGTTCCTAGTTTCTGGATTCTGTGTATTTAAACACCTTTTTGAGTTCGTAACTGAGCCATATGTTTGCTTTGATTTCATATCTTCTGTTTTGACTACTGCTTGGTACTGGATTACCCTGTTGCCCTTGTTTGACCTTGAAACCATTTTTGATATTGAATTATTATATTGAATATTTGGTGGGGTGTTTTATTTTTTATTTTTTTTAAACAAACCCTTCAGATATTCACCATGGTGTTTAGCGTCGTATAAACAGGATGCAGCACAGTTGACCTCTCTTCAGGCAGCCAACTCACAGCTTTCCCCAGTGAGTCTGCCAAGGTAGCCTACTTGGTATTTTTGCTGATGGGAAGCAGGCTTTGTTATTTGCCAAACTGCATTTTCTAACCTTACAGACTATAGGAACCTTAACTTCAGATTCTTTTAAATACACAAATACTGAAGAGGAACAATTGATCATAAAAAGGGAGATCAAATCAGAATTTCGTTCCCTCATTGCAGCAATCTGGTTGAACAATCAAACATTCCCTTTTTTTTTTTTTTTTTTTTTTTAAAGAAGTGGACTCAACCCCACTCTGCAATCTCTGCTGATGTGCAAAGATGACTCAGTGGGTCTAGAGCGAGGCTAAGCGATGCTATCCACAAAGGACCAGAGTGACAGCAGGCTTTTCATTTAAACTAAGCAGAAATGCACCCAATTCCACTTGTATAATCATTTGGTGTCAGTATTGAAACAGTGGTATAAGGCATGCTTGTACTTATGGCGGATCATTGTGTGTAGACCGCACCAGGCTGAAGGAAAGAATTCAACTTGACATTTGAAAGGATATCCATCTATGGACTAGGAAAAAAAAAAAAAAACAACCCTGCCTCTGTGGTTTAAAAAAAGAAGAAGAAATAAAACCCAAGTTCACCTTTAGAATAAAGAGAATTAGATTGTCTACATCACTGATAATCTGTAGTAACTGGATTTAAACTCCTACATCTGGGACCAAAAAACACACTACGTACCCCATCACTCTTGAATCTTTCAGTTTGTATGTAGTTTCAGGGTTATGTCATCTAATCTACATTAAACTAATTTTCTTGGGAAAACTAGCAAAAGCAACCAGTGTTCAAATGACTTATACTGTATATCTAGAATTTTCCCTGAATGGAAAAATTTGCGATGTGAGGACATGCAACGAAGATAGCATAGAGTATGACAACTCTAGAATTATTACATTGTACTATACAGTTATTGATAGGGGCTTTGGTGGCCTAGTGGTACAGTAGGTTTCTCTCCAGCTATGCGTAAAGGTTAAAATCCCACCCAATGCCCAAACCCCAGCCACTGGATGCAGTGCTGGTCCCAAGCCCGGGTGAAATGGGAGGGTTGCATCAGGAAGGGCATCTGGCGCAAGACCTGTGCCAAGTTGTGTGCGGATCGGATGGTCTGCTGAGGTAACCCCTCGATGGGAGCAGCCGAAAGGCCAACAATAACCACCATACACAAGTTAAACACAACAGTGATGCATACTTCCCTACAAATATACTACAAAAGTTTTAAAACACAAATCATTACACTGGTACAGTATAGATTAGTTCTCGTCTTCCATGCACGATTTATGTAAATCTATTTCAAAACATTTATCCAATATATATTTCTCTCCACATGCCTACTGTTTAACTCATATTTTTGGCTGGGGAATTAGTTTCAATCTGGTTTCACTGAGGGATTTTAAACTCCCAGCAGCAAAGCCCTATGTAATATACTTCATTTATTTGTATAGTGGTTAGGAGTGCTTATATCATCGCATGCTGATATTACTGTTTTTTCAGTTTTTTCATCCTGCTAGAACTCTGTTCATGATCTTGCAGTTGCCTTTAGTAAAGAGGCATTACCCGTGTATCAGTACTATTGTACATGCTACCTCTACCTCTTCACAACACTAGTGCACGCATGTCATTATGCGTTCTTGTAATTTAACAAGCTCTGTTAATAGACATTAAAACCAGTATGGTGTATTCCTTTGAAGAGATATCTTCCAGTTTTGCACAGCTATACTTCCTTCAGTAAAAAAAACACCCACCTTGAACCCAGTCAAGGCTTTGGTCTCACACTGCAATATGCCTTAATTTATTGCAGATCTTCTCAATCCCCGTGTGGCAGACGATTCTCCAAGGACTCTCAGTAGCTCTAAAGACTGAAAAGCTCTTATTGAACCATATGTTTCATAACAGTGCTATCCCAGAGGAAACAGGATTTTTCATCTTCTGGACACTTTTGGATACAACCCTCAATTTAATAGACAAACCGAGCATTTGAATTCGGAAAAATTGAACATTCTTTTTAAGTACAAACAAACATTTTTGGCATAAGTTCCTCCTCTCGTTTTAGTACACAGAAAAATTCATGTCACCAGACCTAATCTTTTTACCATATGCAGTAGGATATTGATGTGTCTTGTTTTCATGCCCCACTAAACCACTGGATATTTCAGTAATTGATGCCACAGACAGATGTTGTTGCAACCTGACACCTTCAGCATGAGGTCTGTCAGCTAGAACAACATGCGGCTTACCAAAGTCATCCCATGCCACAATACCAGCTAGGTTGAGATGTCAGGTTGTCTACCTGTGACTTGCATTTTACAGCCCCCCAAAAAAACTTAAAAATAAGTTTATTCATCCATCTAAAATCACATCAAATATGTAACAGTATATATATATATATATATATATATATATATATATATACACAGTATATATGAAACCTTATATCTCATCTTATTTATATTTTTCTACTGTTAGAAATAGTTATAATAATTATATAATTATAGAGTGAATCTCAAAATTTTTATTTTCCTGCCTAAGCATGTGGTTTAAACTTATGTCAAGAAAAACGTACCCAACAGACCCTCTATGGTAGATGGCCACATTTACAAAGTCCTCTTTGGGTCCAAGCCATATATCCTTATATTGCTTATAAATCAATATATTGCTTCTTGGAAGTCAGACTTCACGTCAGAGTATTTTTCATGTAGTATTGAGGAATAGTTTTCCAGGCTTCCCAAAGGTTTTTAGCTCTTATTTTCAGTCCAGTACCTGTGCCTGACCAGTTTCAGGGGAATGTATGTGTGTTTTAAGCCACACAGTTTCCTTTGAATCATTCGATCATAGGAAAACATCTAAATTAAATCATGAACCACTAAGAAACAGGTGCAGATGATGACAGATGATCAGGCCAGCGATTAGAATACTGCTGATGCTGAATGCTGAGTGGTTGGAATAGAAGAGAGGGGAAATGAGGTCGCTGCTGAGGTTATTATATAATCAATCCATTATTAATTTCTTTAGGCACTTTGCACCCTAAAGAACACAGTAAACCATTTACAGTTCAAATTTCTTTCATTAAATTTACGTAAATGTCATTTATTTCATTTATTTTTAACATTGTATGAAGAAATAAGGGGCGACTCAAGACTTTTATTTAGGTTTATGGCTAAGGTAATTTTTTTGGTATTTAGCCTTAGTGCCTATGTAACACGTCACAAGTATAGTAATACATGTCTGCATATTTATTTGTGTGTGTGTGTGTATGGGTGGCATCTAAAAGCAGATAATGTTCTAACCGTTGGTGCTGGGCTGATCCTCTGTGATTGACGCTAATGCGAGCTGTCACAAGACCTAGCCACTGAGGCTCAGCAGCTGGAGACAAATCAATTTCCTTCACCTTTATTGCCTTCATATACAGACACACACACACCACTCAGGAGACACTCACACACATACTCCTAAATGGAAACTCTTTCACAGATCAGCTTATTGCCCAGCCTACAACATCAGCCTTTTCAGCGCGCCGTATTCCAATGTCATAGACTCTATCAGGGCGAAGAATTTTAGTATCAGTATAGCGCTTCTGAATGATAGTCCTCATTTTGGAAGTCAAACATTCTGATTTTGAGGTTTTATTCAATATAATTCACTTATCATTTTGTGTGTTTGTTTTTTTTAGAGACTGAGTTCAGCATGCTCCAAGCGACAGAGGAAGCTTTTGTCCTTATCATTAGATTACTGAATATGAATGCATTATTTGGAGTGAACAGATAAAGTGCTCTAAACAGATATGAATACAGATATGATGATGAGGCGCACTTATCGCGCGGGACACAGCAAAAACGGGCAGATGGTTTAACATGAATCAAGACCAATTATTAATGCCTGATAGCAAAGTTTCAGGATTCACTGGCCATGCTGAAAGTGCTAGCAATTCAACTGCCAGTATTTTTCTGTCAAGACCTGAAGCAAAGTTGTATTGTTCATAGAGAAAGAAAATCCGGTTTAGGCCATGCCAACTTTGAGTTTACATTTGTGCTGTCAATCAATTAATCACGATTAATCGCGATTAATTGCGTTTTTTAAATACTCCGATTTGCTTGTATTATACGTAAAAGTGCAATGTTGGAATAAATAAATGCATGACAAACGCTGTTAGAGGAAACAGATTTTGCAGTTTTATAGTATCTCAAACATTAACATTTAACAAATGGTAAATAAAAATCTCTTGAATGGCTGGGTAGTATGGGGTGTGGCGGGGCTCAAACTCATATCCTCAGAACTGACAATCAACAACCTAGAGCCTTAGCCACCTGAGCCACCACTCCCATGTCTTGTAAAAACAGTTCCCCTTGAAGGTAGCTCGAGCACACAACTTTGGTTTTATCCACCTCTCCATCTAAAAGCTTTTTAAAATAAATCTTACTGTTCAGCACACCCGGTGATGTTTCCTCAGTCACCTTATTAAACGCGCCGTTTCACACACAGCCGGGTAGCCGTGCTGCGATTATGGGAAGCCATTAAGGTCAAACTTGGTCATATTATTCATTTGCATGAAAAAAATTTGTAACACATTTAAATTTCTAGATTAAATAACATGCATTAATATTGACAAGCCTTAGATTGAATCCAAATAAAGATACACAGAGTGTAACTGTATCACTAAACAGTTACAGATACAGAGCGTGTCATCTTGCCACACCATTGCAAAACATAATAATAATCAAAGTCTAGTCTGAAGAGTATTATCGCCTAATGGAATGGTGTCTATTATAGTGTAATTACTGATATTACAAGTGAGAATATTAGTTATATCAGTTTATTGCATGCTGAAGAAATCTTAGTGTAAGTGAACAAATGTAAGTGTAATACCCCTATCTCACCTACGCGGTTTTGCGCGGTGGCCATAAGTACGGTTCATTATGATTCACCGGAAGTTTTTGCCGCTGTGAGTACGTTTCCATCTTTCCGTGCGAAAAATTAAACATGTTTAATTTTTTTGCCGGTCCTTGCGGAAGCTTGCGGTCCTTACAGAACTTCGCGGAGTGCCAGCGGAACGTCGGCGGTCAATCGCGGCGACTCACGGTGCCTAACTCCACATCTCACCGTGAGTCAAACCGCATAGGTGAGATAGGGGTATAAATTTAAATGTGGCTTTGTAAAGTGCAAATCCGCGAGTGTGCATGTGCGTACGCATTGCTCTTTTGGACAGAGTGGGTATATGAAATATTGACATGTTACTCTAAGCACAGTAAAATATGACTGAAAATAAATGCTACTAAACTTGAAGACCAGGGGAACAACCTCACACATTGCTTTTGTCATGTTAGCGTTCACACACAAGTTTAGCGATAAAACCATGTGAGTGATGAATGTTTGAGATGCGGTAAAAGCCTCTGAAGAAAAGGCCTCTGTCAAGTATGACAGGATTGTTAATGAGAGCCCTCCCGAAGTACTCACCTTAATTGAGTTTCACAACGCTTGGAGAGAAGGAGATAGTGGGAGAGAAAGTGAGATAGAGGCAGAGAGAGAAAAGGAGAGAGGGGTTTAGAAAAAAAAATAAGCTGGCAAAGCATAAAAGGGGCTTCTACTCAGATAAAAAAAATGCTTAAGAAAAATATGTTGGATATTTAGTGCGGAGTAAAAAAAGAAGTTTTGCTAAAAAGTCGTACCCATCCATATTTAATCACCTAATAAAACTATGTGAATGGAAGTCGAATACAAATGAACTGCATTCTTCACATTTTATTTGCCACACAGAAGGAGCTATAGTCTACTCTGTGTATTCACTGTAGAAAAATGCTTTATACGCACAATAACAACCAGTCATGGACAGTCTGTTGTAGGATATTCTGTTGTATGATCTCTAATTCCCTTTCACAACTGTACTGTTCCTTGTTTCAGCTCTTGCCTCATAAAGACAAAATAACACCTAATCCTGCGACACATGACTCTGCGTTTATATCTCTGCAGGTTTTATTTAATTGGTGGAGGAATTCCCTTCATTATCTGTGGCATCACAGCTGCCATCAACATAGAAAATTATGGCAGCGGAGAGCAAACTCCATAGTAAGTAAATGATTTCACTGGGTGATATTTGGAAAAAGTGCAGTGCAAATTAGTGCGCTAGAAATGTCAGTGGTGCAGCAACATGCTGTATGCTGTATATTTAGTTTTATAAATAGCTTGATATGGTGTTTTCCTTTTAACTTCGCCCACAATAATGCAATAACCGATGTGCTGTGGTATAACGTTGTGGGTAATTATACCACTCGTGTGTTGTGTTACAGCTGCTGGATGGCATGGGAGCCGAGTCTCGGGGCGTTCTATGGACCTGTGGCATTCATAGTTTTGGTGACGTGTGTCTACTTCCTGTGCACATTTATCCAGCTGCGTAAACACCCAGAGAGGAAATATGAGCTGAAGATGCTGTCTGAGGAGCAGCAGAGACTTTCTGCTGCCGACGTACCCCACTGCCACCATCAAGGTGAACCCGGTATGCCAGGAGGTGACGGGACACGCTGTCATGCTGGCTGCCCGGGCCTGATCAACCCATCTTTACTCGCTAATGAGCACTCATTCAAGGCTCAACTAAGGAGCGCCGCATTCACATTGTTTTTGTTCCTAGCAACGTGGACATTTGGGGCTCTGGCTGTGTCTCAGGCTCATTTCCTGGACATGATATTCAGCTGTCTGTACGGAGCGTTCTCGGTCACTCTGGGTCTTTTTGTGCTGATTCACCACTGCGCCAAGCGTGACGATGTCTGGCACTGCTGGTGCGCCTGCTGCCCTGGTCACCAAGCGAATGCATGTCAAGGGCATGGGCACACCCACGGGCGCCCCAAGATTAATGTTAACGGGGATGTACACAGGCACGGACATGGGCATGATCACTGCCATTTAGACTCGCCCTGCACAGGAAAGTCCGTCCTCAGTCACACACACTCACATGGCTTGTGTAAGCTCAGTAACCTGCAGGCACAGAACCATGTAACCTGCTTGACCCCGGTGAGCCCTGTGTCCCCTTGCTGCTCAGGTCTCCACACAGATAAGCTGATGGAAGAGAGGCCTATTCACCTGCACAGCTGCCTGAAACCAGGCAGGACTAAAGGAAGGCAGCGGGCATCGCCACTTGGTGAGAGAGAATTGGCTTTCCATCTTCCAGCCAGTGCAGATGCCGGCAGCGGACACAGCTCAGCCACTGACAGCCCGCATAGCACCTGTCAGCGCCAGGGTCACATCTGCCATCTGGCCCAAGATGAGCACCAGGACTGGCACCATGCATGCTCTCATCATGACACTCCATTGTGCCACACTGCACTTTGCCACCGGCACACGTGCTGTACCAAGGCAGAGATCCTGCCTTCGCCCCTGTGTCACACCGAGAGCATGGAGCCGGAAACCCTCCTCTGCGGCTGCGGGAAGATGGCAGAGGATGAGCTTGCAGTGGCATGTCACGGCCATGTAGAGATGCACCCTCGCAGACAGTCCTTCCCACAGTGTGTACCCAACCAGAACGGGCTTCTCAGAGGAAGTGGACATGAGGGGAACCTATACCAGTCTGACAGTACGGGGAATATACGCACTGGACCCTGGAAGAATGAAACTACTGTGTAGTTCATGGGCTCGGAGCGCATTCTGAGTTAACCACCTTCTCTAGGATAAAAAAAAAAAAAATGAACGAAGCAGATGTTCTAAAGATTCATGTCTGTTTTGGTTTTAATATTATCATAATTCTTCCTTTCAGGTTTGTTTTCTTTTATTGTTTATTCTACAAAACCATCACACTCCAGAATGGCAACACAGACCTGAATTGTTGGAGGAAAAAAAAGGAACCATCGTTTGACACATGCTACCAGATTGGGATCACGTTCTTTATCCGGATTTTATCTTTAACCACAATTTTATCATCATTACAGCATAACAAACGGTCGGTGTGTGTGTGAGTGGGTTTTTGCGTATGTGCGAGTGAACATGAATGTACTTTGTGTGTATGTCCTTCTGCAAATGCAATCAATTTAGTGTTTGGTGAAAAGAATTATTTCATAAGATGCCGGATTATACTCTAATGAGATCTAAGTTATTCAATAAAATGTTCCTGACAGTGCCCGAGCTGTGCAACACAAGTGAAGTGAAAAGCACTTAGAATACGTTTCCAAGTGTCCAAGTACAACATGAATACGTACATCACCAGCAATTTTAACTCATCTGTGTTTTCATGTCACTTTAACGAACATGCTTACTGTATACTGTGAACAACAGCTAAAACTTAGTACTATACGAAAACAGAGAAAACATAGACCTAGTTCTGTCCGAGTTCTTTTTGGCCTCTGTAGTGTACAAACTAAACAAAAAAAAGAACAAAAAAAAAAAAAACAAGACTGTCTGTTTTACTGCAGATCTGTATTGATTATACCGTTTCTATGGTGAATTTCTGATCATTGAGGTGTGTGTACAACAATCCTGTCGTGTTATTCTCTGGTGCTAGAAGACCAACTAACACAATTACATAACCATGTTGCATTATTCAGCTGGAGCAAACAAATTAACCAACGCTTTGATATGAAATAGAACAATTCACTTCTGTACGCTCGCCATCCACTTTATTAGGAACACCTGTATGGCAGCACATTTACGCCGATCAGCCAAAACATTAAAACCATTAGCATTAAAACCACCAAGGCTTTCGGTTCCCCTTGTGCCAACAAAACAGCTCCACGAGGCATGACTCCACAAGATATCTGAAGGTGTGCTGTGGTTTCTGGCACGATGGATGTTGGCAGCAGATCCTTTAAATGCTTTAAGTTGAAAGATGGTGCCCTCCATGAATCTGGCCCAGATCGCATTAGGGAATTTGGAGACCAGGTCAACTCCCGGATTGGGGAATTTGGAGACTCTTTGTCTGGTATTACACATGATGTGATGCACTGGGTGTTCTGGTGCCGTTCGATTGTAGCTAGTATTAACCCTTTTTCAGCAATTTGTGCTGCTGTACATTAGCACAAATTCTGTAGGATCGTTACAAACGGGCTAGCCTTGGCTCCCCATAAGCATTAATGAGCCTTGGGTGCCCAAGACCCTGTTACCAGTTTACTAGAATATAATTGATAATTAATGGTATTATTTTCAGGTTTTAATATTATGGCTGATCAGTGTATGCAGTTATAAAATCAGTTAATCATGTGGCTGCAAATGGATCAAAGATCAAACATCAGAATGTGATTTTTGAGCAGTTAAGAAACTGATTTCCTGTATTTTTAGGTTAAGTTCAGTTTTTATTTGTCTGGTATTACACATTATTGCCCAGTGAAATTCTTTCTTCCCATATCCCAGCTTGCAGGCTGGAGTTAGAGCCCATGATACAGTGCCACTGGAGCAGACAGGGTTAAGGGCCTTGCTCAATGCCCCACAATGGCAGTCTGGTGGAGCTGGGGATTGAACACCCAACATTCTGATCAGTGACTCAATAGCTTAACTCGCTATGCTACCACTGCCTTTATGCCTCTATATAATGGATATACATCCATTTAATAGTAGTTCTTCAGTTAGAAATGTTTAGTAGGTTAAAAGCCAATAGCCAGATTGATTCAAGTTCAAGCTAACAGGAAGGATACAGTAACTTAAATAACCATCTTCACAGCATGCAGGATAAGGAACGGCTTTCCAATCTTCAAGTGTAGCCTGCTGAACACTAGCTACTGTACGGATTCTTATTCTTGTCTACCAGGAGAGGTTTTCTACCACAGCCTTCCTTCCATGTCTAACCAGTCTGACCAGCATTCTCTCTCTTTTTTTTTTTTTGCGCCATTCTGTGTAAACCATGGGAAAACCCAAGCAAGTTTTGAAATCCTCAAACCAGCTTAAAAAACAACCAAGCTCTGATCCCAGTCACCGAGATCACGTTTTTTCCTCATTCTGATGTTCGCTCTGATCATTTTCTCAGTATCTACACGATTTTATGTACATTATTGTGCTGCTGCCACATGATTCGTGCTTGGATAATTGTATAAATGAGCAGGTTTACAAGTGTTCATAATGAAGTAGTCAGTGAGTATATAATGTTGATTAAGACCACTGATGATGTTTTAACCACGTTTTTTTTTTTTTTTATGTAACTTGTTTCCTGGCCATTCTAGACATGCCAGTGGTGCTTATTGTGCTTGATTTCACAACAAGGGTACCTTATTTCTTTACATTATAAAAAAAAAAAAAAGTGTACTATTGGCCTGGGTGGTGACCTTTAGAAAAGCTTTGCTTCAGTCATTTCTTTCATTGCTGGCTGTCACTCCTGTACACTAATCACCAAAATTTGGACCTACAAACATAAATAATTACAATATAAGTAAAGACATTTTAATAACTGAGGTATCCCTTTTATTTTATAATCTCTATTTGAACTATTGCTCAGTATCTGAGTTTTGGTATGTTATTGATTAGGGTTGTTTCAATGCATCTCTTGTCACAGAATGTTTGTGAACTTGCAACGACACTATGATATGAGAGAGAAAGGTATCGCAATTTGAATGGTGAGCGACAGTATTGTGCGTAGTGTAAAACTACTCCACTGTTTTCCTCTCTGTAATATTGAAGGTCAAGCAAGTTTGAATACTTGTTTAACTCATATTGCCTTTTTATAGAGAAAAAGAAATGAAACAAAAAAAAAAAAGACAATCCAAGACAAATCTCTCGATTTTCTCCATATGGTTTGAAGGCAAAAATTGTTCACAGCAGGAGTCTAACTGCTCCTCTTAAGGAAGATGGGGTTTTAGACTCAGGAAATTATCAGCTATGTTCAAGGAAAATGTTCAGTGTAAGCTACTTTATATGATTTTGCACATCTTTGCATTTCATTATAAGACTTTTTTTCCCCCTTTTTCTCAGACTATATTTTAAAAACCACCACTTCCCTAACAGAAAAATGGTTCAAGAAGTAGCTAACTTGGTGTTATGTTTGGATCAGTCATGTGCAATGCAAACGTGTTCACCTCACATTGATGGAAAACGAAAAAAATATCCATCCTGTGGAAAACTGGATTGGCAAAACTAATCTGTTGTCTCCTGTTTGTTCTACTGCACCTTTGTATTTTCTCAGCTCCTAAATAAAACAGGATAAACAATACATTACAACCATCGCCTTCGCTCCTTAGTAATCTTCTTCCTGTTTGTTTTACCGCTTCTAACGGTAGTAGTAGTCATAGACATCTGAATGGCATGTATGTCATTTTCCCATCAGTGTGTCAAAGTGGAAAAGAGGAAAAAAAAAAAGAAACTCGCTAAGCTGTCTTTACTCAAATCTTGGTTACTATGGTGAGCTTTGCTCTTCAGAAGATTATGCGCATCTGTGTTGAACTATCTCTAACATTTTGGAGCATACTGCTAACAGTGCTGGAGGTATAGGTATGTGCACAAGCATGTGTGTATTTGGGATTGTGTGTGTTTCAGAATATGCCAGTGATACTGTAAGCAAAGCCAACAACCGCCATCACGTTTTTTTTTTCTTCTTGTTTGTTTTTTTACATTCCCCATGGACTTCAATAAATGTATTTTTTCACCACTGAACCAATGTGGCGGATTTGCTTTGTGTGGCAAACATACGTGTGTATGAGAATATGGTTCCGTGTGTGAACCTGCTGCAGATGAAATGTTCCATGGAATACTATGTACCAGATCCCAAAAACAAAACCTTCACCTCATACTAAATAAACAAGTACAGCCATTTCGGGCAAATTAAAAACAAATAAGACTACCGATCATAGACAGACTGTATATCATCATTCTGCGTATGTGAAGCAGTGAGCTGTGTAATTAGCTCATACTTAATTAAACCAGCTAAACAGCCTGACTACTCAGAATATGCAAGTTGAAAGTGTCTTGTAACACAAAGAAAAAAAAAAACACACAGACATAAGAGTTGATATACTATATGAAAAGTAAACAACGATATCTGCTCCACAATCTGAATACTGTGAAATAGAGGCTACTGAAGCTGTTTGGATGGTGATAAGGATTGGGTCTGGAAATATTGAGCTGAAGCAGGGGTGCTGTACAGGAGGGGTAAGTAAGGATGATATCCAGGGCCTCTGAGTGACTGGAGGTATTTATGAATGGTTTGTGCAAATAATAAAAAGCCTTGATTGGTTTATTACTGGAATGATTCATATATTTCGTGTATAGTGTCTCTTTACCTAAACAACCATGTCAGAAGATGTGTTCCGTGGTCGTGGAAAAGATATTACTATGTTTCAGACATGATAAATTATTGGCCTGCATCAGGCAAAGAAAACACCTAAGGAGATGCACCCGTCATGCATAGCGCCCCCTGTACAAGCATCTGGAGGCAGTGTTATGATCTGGGGTTGATTTAATTGGGCAAGACTAGACTTAGGAGAATTATGTAGTAATAAAAAGAAGTCTACCTGAATATACTGAATGATGAAGTTATTTAATAAATGATTTTTTTTCTTCCCTGATGGCATGGGAATGTTGCAGGACAACGAAGGCGAAAATTCATTTGGCTCAAATTATAAAAAGAGTGTGGTCCTTGGGGCATGAATTGGCCAATACAGGGTCATGACATTAACCCCATTGAAAGACTTTGGGATGTGCTAGACAAGACTTTACAGAGTGAATACATCAATACAAGATCTCAAACAAAAATTGATAAAACTCTGGCTGGAGATAAATGATGTCTAAACAATGCCAAAGCAAATGCACTATAAACACTGTATGCAGTCCAATGAAATATGAAAGTGTTCAACTTTCTTTTGCTAGGCAGCGTATAACAAATGTAAAAGCAGTAAGCCTATTTCTATACCCTTTGATAAATTTCAAGCTTAAAGTTGGTTTATTCTGGTTTAGCTTACAATATACACTTGAAAATAAGCAACCATTTCTTACTATAGAATGAGAATTTTTTTTAATGGAGTTTCAAGCTTGAAGTATGTAAAAGTATATACGAATCGGCTTAGAAATCTTATATAATAAAAAAAAAAAAAGAGAGAGAGAGAAAAAAATATATTTTGCAATTTTGAAGTGTTTTACTTGCTATTATTTTTGCAGTGTTAAATTGAAAAAAGAAAGTCTTTCCAGGATTTTCCTGCGAAATTTATCACATTTGTATCATGTTCCTATTAAAGAGAACTTTAACTGTATGTTCAAGTACATCAAACATATGGATTTGTTGTCCTGTCTATTATATTTAGCTAAATTAATAAATCATTTCTTAGGCATCCTGTGTTCCAAGCAAAAATCCATCTTCATATCTCATACAGGTACATGCAAGATTTCTTTCCCTTGTCCTCAGCTTCACATATGCTCAATACACAGGATATAACAATTACATTAAAGAATTATATATTCAATCAGTGGCATTTCTCTGGACAGAAAGGCGTTGTTGATGAGAGAGGTCAACAGAGATTGGGCAGATTCATTTAAGCTGACAGAAAGTTTACAGTAACTCAGATAGCTACTCTGTACAGTTATGGTGAGCAAAACTATTCATAATGCACAGCATGTTGAACCTTGAGGCAGGTGGACAGAAAACCATGTCCACTTTAGTCAGCCAAAAAACATAAAGCTGAGGCTGCAGTGGGCTCAGGCTTACTAAACCTGAGCATTTGAAGGTTGGAAAACATAGTGTGATAAATCTTGATTTCTGCTGAAGAACACAGTTGGTATGGTGGGATTTTTGCTCCAACAGCATGAATCCATAGACCCAAACTGTCAACGGTCCAGGCTGGTAGAAGTGATGCAATGGGCCAGAGGTAACTCGGTAGTTAAGATGTTGGACTACTGGTTAGAAGATCACAGGTTCAAACTTCACCACCACCACCACCATCTCAGCCGACTCTGTTGGGCCCGTGTGCAGTTAAGTCTTATCCCTCAACTGCTCAGGTGAATGATGTGTAATGAGATGTAAGTCACTCTGGATACGGCTGTCTGCCAAATGCTGTAAATGTAATGCCATGAGGTGGAGAATGCTTTCTTGGCACACTTTGAAACCAGTCAATCATCATTTAAATGCCTCAGCCTATTTAACGATAGTTACTGACCATGTGCTATACTTCATGGACATAATTTACATGACAGTGCACAATGCCACAAAGCAATATTTGGTCTTGAAATTTCATGAACATGATAATGACTTCAGTGCTGTATAATAGTCTTCTGATTTAATGCATCCAAATTCAGTAGATGAGACTTGGGTTGGGATAAAATGGGAGATTCACAGAACTTTGTAAAGCAATCATGTCAGCCTTATTTATATACCGTATATAAGATTCCTACACACTTCTACTGGTGTTACTCATCTCACTTTGAACCTGCCTGATATATCCTGATGTTAGACGTCTATTTCTGCACTGGTGAATCATATTCTTCAGGTCTAGACTGACTCACATGGAATAATAGTTCACAACTGAATATTTACCTTACACATTCTCACCAGTATATACATTTATACCTGCCGCCGTAAACAAAAATACTATCCTGTGCATTTTTTCAATGTCTGCACTGTATGTGTAACACACACAGTGATGTTTGCCTTTAACCTGAATGTATGTAATCCACATGTTACTCAGAAGGTAAGGTTTTTAGTCAGGTTCTTCTCATGGGTTCTACCTTATGTGGTTTCTGGGCGTTCCTACTGTGCCCTCTGCTGCCTCTGGCTTGATCATTATGAATGTAAATCTACTTTCTGTAAACTTGTATAAGACATTCAACATGAAAATTTAATTGAATTGGGTCCAGTAAAAAGTAAAGCATTTAATTTTTCTCCACATTCTGCTTAAATATTATAATTTGTTGTGCTATGACACATATGTTACTTGGCCAAAAAAGTAAAAAAAAAACATTACATTTAATTTCTTTCTATGTGTTTTGTAACAGACAAAATACATAGGGTCAATTCAAGTATAAAACTCAAAATATCAAAATAACCTTTTAGGCTATGATTATTTAACCATTCTTTATTGTTGCCATGATAAACAATAATTTTCTACCATAAAGATTTTTCCACAGATGAGTAACATTTATGATGGGAAGAACATTGGTTTGCCAACAAAAACGGTCATCACTCTAAAGTATTATTGCTGTCCCTTTTTAAGAGTATAGATAAGCTTTTCAACAGACTTGGCAATATGGAACCTGGTATTATATATACAGGGGTTGGACAATGAAACTGAAACAGCCAATTTAGTGTTGAAGGTTTCATGGCTAAATTTGTCCAGCCTGGTGGCCAATCTTCATTAATTGCTCATTCCACCAGTAAAGACAGAGTGTGAAGGTTTAATTGTGATGTATCAAGAGCCATGTTATCCAGAGTAATGTCAGCATACCACCAAGAAGGACGAACCACATCCAACAGGAGTAACCGTGGACGCAAGAGGAAGCTGTCTGAAAGGGATGTCCGTGTGCTAACCCGGGTTGTATCCAAAAAAACATAAAACCACAGCTGCCCAACTCACTGCAGATTTAAATGTGCACCTCAACTCTCCTGTTTCCACCAAAACTGTGAGTCCACCTTCACTGTCTTTCCCACATCCAGGAGAGTTACGGAGTGGAGAAGCCCCAAAGAAGCGCACCATCCAGACTGTTGCATGCCCAGAGTGAAACATAGGATCAGTGATGGTTTGGGCTGCAATATCATGGCGTTCCCTAGGCCCAATACTTGTACTAGATGTGCGCATCACTGCCAAAGACTACCGAACCATTCTGGAGGACCATGTGCATCCAATGGTTCAAACACTGTATCCTGAAGGTGGTGCCGTGTATCAGGATGATAATGCACCAATACATACAGCAAGACTGGTGACAGAGTGGTTTGATGAACATGAAATGAAGTTGAACATCTCCCATGGCCTGCACAGTCACCAGATCCAAATATTATTGAGCCACTTTGGGGTGTTTTGGAGGAGCGAGTCAGGAAACGTTTTGAGTGAAGAATGGCTCAAAATCCCTCTGGCCACTTTGCAGGACTTGTTATCTGTCATTCCCAAGACGAGCTGATGCTGTATTGGCCGCAAAAGGAGGCCCTACACCATACTAGTGAATTATTGTGATCTAAAACCAGGGCTTTCAGTTTTATTGTCCAATACCACCGCTCAAAAGTTTAGAATCACTTTCTAACTGCATGGTCTTTCCTGATTTTTATTTTTTTCTACATTGTAAAGCAATGCTGAAGGCATCCAAAATATGCAATAATCTCATTTAAACGGGTAATGTTGAGATGTATCTGCTACTCATGATGCTGTTAATTGGTGATTTTTGAGGCTGCTAACTTTAAATGAACTTCTCCTCTGCAGCAGAGGTAGGTTTTGCTCTTACTTTCCTGGGAAGGTCTTCATGAGAGCCAGTTTCATCACGGTGCTTAATGGGTTTTACAAATGCACATGACAACACTGTACTGTTCTTGCAAGAACTATTCCAGAAATGCTGATCTACGTGTCTTAACATAACTGACTGTTGTTGTTGTTGTTATTGTTACATAATTACCTTTGAATTACCATATGTGTAATTTCATAGTTTTAAAATCCTCAGTATCCTTAAACAAAAACAATGAAATCATTGAGAGCATCCTGACAGGAAACATCACAACCTGATTTGGGAAAAGCACCATGCAGGACATGCGAGCTCAGGTTAGTGTGATCAGCTGAGCTCCCAGAAGGCCAACACAGGGAGACTGAGGAGAAGCTTCTTCCCACAAGCTATACAGGCTCTCAACCAGAACTCCACATAGGACCCAACTGATTGGACTTGTCATGCATTGGAGCACACCAAAATCCTAACCACAATGAACATTTGCACATTGCACAGGACACATACTGTACTGTATGTTGCACATTTCTGGTTCTATTTACAGATAAATAAGGACAAATTATTGCATTTTAAAAGATGGACAATACCACTGCTGCTCATCACTTCATTTCACACTACAGGACCACCCATACTGCTATTTTATATATTATTTTACTGTAACAACTTACCATATATTGTAAATGTTATATTTTACATTTCTACTGGCATTTGCGTTTCTTATTTCCTTTTTTTTTTTTTTTAGGTCACAAACATCCATGTAAGCATTTCAATGCATATCATACTGTGTACAGTATGGCAGTGTATGTGATGAATCAAATTTTTTATTTGAATTTGACTTACGTCAACAGTCAGGTTACTTAAAACTACTTTGCATTCAGAGCAGATGATGTTGCATTATGTATAAAGGCCAAACGTAATTGACAGACAGTGATGTTTTTACATTGCAACATGTGAGTAAAGAACATTAATTCAGCCTAGATTCAAACAGGTGTTCAAGCAGAACTGTGCAAATGGTGATTTAGTTATGATTAACGTTGTAATTATGCCCTTAACATGAGTACATCCCACAACCAACAAACAAATACACATACACACGCACACACACACACTGAGGGAAAGGTACAGAGAGCATTGTGAGGTATGCTGAATATAAAAGCTATAGACTGGATTGTAAAGAAACGTGAAGGACAAACGCATCACAATTATCAGGCATTCATGCAGGTGACCATTGGATTGAACACCAAAGTGAAATAGTGAGAAGAAGAATGTGAGAGGACATTCTGATGACTTGGAAGGGCTTTTAACAGATAATGATAATGGTGTCAAGTGTTTTTTAATTAACCACTTACAGTATTTTTTAAACAACTCCCACAATGAACTATTTAATATGAACCATTTAAGCAATACATAGTCTACTTATTTTAGATTGTATCTAAATTTGTGTTCATTTTCTTCTTCCAGGAAAAGGCTGATAGTTTTGGGATAATATACAAATTCACTCTTTGGATTTATGAATACCATCAATACACAGAGCCCTTGACTGCTAGCTGCGACCACTAGACCACCCATCATTAACACAGACCAAATGATTACAAAATAAATTATAATAATCTGTATACAGTGATGAATGATGCAACAGGTTTAAGTTAATATTAAGATTTTTTAAGCTCTAGGATTTAACCGGGGCGCAAATTTTGTGGCAAGGATTTGTAATTAAGAATTTCAAAAGAGATACATAGAAATGAAAGATGTTGGTTCTAAACAAGTGTTTAGAATTTGGTATTATTGTAAAATACCAAAATTATGTGGTTTTGTACTAGATTTGTGGTGATATTGTTGGCCAAAAAATAAAAAGAACTTATTTAGACATAGAGTGACACTGTCTAATAAACAAAACTTTTGCAAAATTTCCACCCAATGTTATAATCACATATAATAATAAAAATAAGTACATCTGTAAATGACCAATTCCTGTTTCTCTGGAGTTTGCACCCATGTAAAAATCATTCTAAAACCCATCATCATGAGAAACCCAAAATATTTTAAACATTAAAGATATATCAAGGAATAGTTTAAAATTTGCCAGGAAATTGAAGACTATTGTAAGAAAAAACCTAAAAATATATGTAAATTTACAATCATTTTTAATTCCCCTTGAACGGTGTTGGAAATTTAGTTAACTATGCTGTGTCTATGACATGAATAAATATTCCATCTCTTTGGTACAGTATAGGAGTTTTAAACAGTGACCTGTTCAGACTTTTTTTGTGTACTTGAAAGTTTTCCCTTTCTTCTGGCTAGTTTTTTACATCTAATCATCCATTATAGACAGCTTACATAACACAATTTCTTTTTTTTACAAGTCAAGGTTAACTACGTTTTTGTTTTGTTATACTTAGATTTAATGTAAACATATTCATACTGTAAATGATTGTGGACATGATTTGTTCCTTAAAATTAATTCATTAAATCCATCAACTATATAACTCTTAAAAGTTAAAAGACCTTCAAATTAGCGGATTTTGTCATCAAGCTTACCTTGTCTGTTTATTTCCCTAGAGTGGTTAAAGCTGTTTCTATAACACTGCAATGCAATTTTTATGTTTTGGTATGGTGCTGCCACCAAGTGGCAATATTCTACACTATTTCTTTGCATTTTGGTAATAATAAATCAAATTTAAAATGGCATAAATGAAAAATGGCATTATTGTGATGGTTGTTCGGGGGAATATTACATAAATATAACGCAGGTGATGTGGCGTGTTACTCATAGAATCTTTAAAACTTGTATTTCCCAGTCGCATAACAGATGTGACCTATGCCTGCTTTGCTCAAGGACACACTGATGTAGTGGGATGTTATGGGCTTGGATCAACCACATGACTTTAAAGGCTCAAGATCAAATTCTCAGACCTCTTTGATCTTTCCCAGGCTGGAAGATCTTGATTTTTTTTTTTCTTTAAACAAATCACAAGCAGCACATTGGCAGGTGCCAGAGGGCAGTAAATGACTCCATAAACTGTGTTTGTCTTCATCAGTGTGAGAGATTGTTTAAACACATAGTGATTAACTGCGAGCAAATTGGAGCCATGTCGACCAATAAATCTGATGCATGGTAAACCTAATGAAGTCAGTGCTTATCCCTGATGATGTTCTACATGCCTGATGTTCTACAAGGTCAACAGAACATGAAGACAGCACCCTGGCTGGTTTACTCAAAGCCTGCATGTCATATTGCTACCTAGGTAAGAACTGGCTTAGGTTTATTGCTTTATTTTTCTTCCCTAAAGATTAGCTGTCTGGAGCACTCGCATATAGAACACTTCTCAGGGATTACAGATCAATTGGGTTTTATTTATTTATTTATTTCAATTCCAGATGGGTTTCTAACCCATGTACTTAGCTTCAACTTAATTTAGTTCATTGGCATTGTGGTTTGTAGTGTGACTGCCTTTCTTGATTCTTTCAGAATCTGAACAAACAACACACTTTTCTTTTCTCCTCACAACACTCACTGAATAAAAGTTTATTAATCAGAAAAACCTGTGCAAAGCATTAAAGTAAGCGACATTCTAAATAAAACAAGTATATGACAAGCAATAGAATAAGTTGACAGTATACAGTAGTGATTATATGTCATTAGTGGTATTATGCTTTCGATGCCTAGAATGTTAGCAAGAAAAAATAAATCAATAAATCAGTGTTAGATTACAGTCTTTAGGCTACTGTAGGCGTGAACATGTAGCACTTACTATACGTCACTGTGTATAGACTTTCTTATACAATACTTTCAATTGTAAGTCACATGCATACAGTAACTCTGGCTCAACTACACCATTGTAACAATGATAACTGAAAACTTTTAAAGATACATTTTCTTTGATTTTAAAATTTGATTCTACATGAACAAAAGTAAAAAATAAAAAAAACTTACCTTCAAATTTACTTAAGTATCTTTAAATGTACTAAACGTCTATTAGCAGTATCCTTTAAACTATCTAACTGACTCTCTCTTTCTCTGTCTCTGTCCTTCTAGATATGCTTCTATGCTGCCTGCAACAGTCAAACATTATTTTAAACAGAGGTGGACAGAGTAATAAAATGTTGTACTCAAGTAAAAGTACTGTTACTTTAGTGAACTTTTACTGAAGTACAAGTAAAGTAAAGTTGGGGGCAGTGGTGGCTCAGAGGGCTAAGGCACTCAGGAAGATCAGCGGTTCGATCCCCAGCTCCACCAGGTTGCCACTGTTGGGCCCTTGAGCAAGGCCCTAACTGCTCCAGGGGCACTGTATCATGGCTGACTCTGCGCTCTGACCCCAGTTACGCTGGGATATGCGAAGAAAGAATTTCACTGTGCTGTAATGTATATGTGACAAATAA
>JAQMYK010000038.1:8465566-8486120 GCA_030014345.1 Clarias buthupogon
GAGCCTGGCCGGGAATCGAACCCAGACCCTGGAGGTGCAAGGCGACAGTGCTAACCACTACACCACCGTGCCGCCCCAAATTAATTATTTTAAATTCAAATTTCTCACCGACTAGTATAGCAAAAGCGGACCCCATATTAATTTAAACAAATTATAAACTTATATTTTATCTAACACTTTTTAAAACCCATTTCCATAAATCTGTGCTTCTGTAAAGCTGCCTTGCGACAATGACTATTGGTAAAAAGCGATGTATGAATAAAATTGAATTGAATTGATCTGGCAAGACAACCAGCCACACAATACAGGCGTCAGTGGCAGGCATCGAGGCTAACCTGCTTGTGATTCATCATAATACCTAGAGCATGTGCAACAGTGCTATAAAGAGATTAAGCTGCTTTTCCATACCCTGGTTTGGAGCAGAAATCTGAATTCTGGCTCTGTGTGAAAGCATGTTTCTGGTGCTGTGGGCTGTACTGTACATCACTGTCTAACCACACCTTTTGAGAGAGACTGTTACAGCTAGTTTAGAACCTGCCAATTCCACATGTAAGCTAGAAGAGGCAAATCCAGACTTGTTTTCAGATGTTACTAAGGCTAGAGTTAAATATGACAGTTCAACTGCTGGGTCATTAACAGCCAGGGGAAACGGATGGAAAATTGGATGGAGGACATGAAAGACATGAGCTTCCACATTAGCTGCTGAATCATGAATTTCAAATGAGACATGGTTTATTCATCCATCTGCCTAGAAATTGACTCTGTGCATATATATATATGATAGTGTCCCATCAGTTGTAGGACATAGACATCTGTACAATAAGATTTGACTCTGAGTCAGGATCCAAATCCTCTATGGGCATTGGCCTCGCCACATAGGTCCTGAAACCAGACACGGCATCTTTCAGATAGCCCATGCTGAGGCAGAATACAAAGAGTTGGTGACCACTTTCAACTTCTAGGAGATTTAGACGCTGGCTACAGAAGTAGCCCAAATAGGGAGAGAAACATACTCATGTTAGCAGATATTTACACCAATCAGACAGCAAGAAGTGAGGCAAACCCTGAGAGCATAACTCTGAAGGAGAACTCGATCCAGCAAGGACAATGAGGAATGAATGGCTGTCATTAATCGACAGTGTGTGATAAAGTCTTAATGTCTTAAAATGCAGTGTTAGAAAGAATAGCAACCAATTTTGCAAATAATAATAATAATAATAATTGAATACAAAGCTTGATTAGGATTACTTGGCTAAATATGACTTTTAAACTGAATCAATTAATATAGATACAGAGTTTTTGTATTCATTTTTTGTTTCCATTGAAACTGTTTGCATTTTTATTTAAATCATATTAAAATTCCCTCTGGTTTGTAATGTAGCCTGGTGATATCTGTTTTTAATCTTTTTTTTCTCTCTTTCATGTTTGCTTGTGATCCCTGTCTCACTGTCCCACCCCCCCAAAAAAAATCCTACCAGACAGACTGTCATCATATTGCAAGACTGTACATTTGACATGTTCTACGTTGAGCCTCACTACACTACATTCCCAAAGGGAGTGTGGGAGAAAGACAAGCTAACTAAGCACCACTAGAGCAGCCATGTCCTCAGACTGTCCCGTCAGCTTCCTGTCATAATCCCCTGTGTCCTGTAGCATGTCACCTTCTTGACACTGCTTACTAAGAGAAAAACTGTGTTGTCAAAGTAAGTCACTGTTAGAAGAAGTCTTACTGAAGAAAAATATCACATAGCTTAATGCAAAAAAAAAAAAAAAGATTGTCAGTTTTTTCTAGATAATTGACCCCAGGTGTGAAATCAGCTGTGATATTATATCTGTTTCAATACACTCATTTTTCTTATTTTAATGCATAGTGATAATTTGCGTAATGAGTCACTTGAGGGTGTCATAAAAAGGCATCTCAAGGTCAGCTCTCATCATACTGTTAATTAGACCCCTTTACTAAACCTGTCATGTTCTGCTAGGAACCACATTTAAGTCTAATGTCATGTCTGATTTGTCAAAAGAATATTTCCATAAGGTTAAATGTTAATTCCAAATAATATATCTGTATGAGATAACTAACTCAAGTATTGTAACAGATTTCTTTTCTCATTTTCCACAACACAATTGAGTTCTGTTGAAACGCAGTCATCATTAGAGCCCTCTGCTGCCTGTGAGGGAAACTGCAACAAAAACACTGACACGCTTTCCCAATAATTGACCCTACTTAAGGCATCAATCTTACTTGGGTTGCTTGTTAATGTAAAAAGAGTTCAAGCTGAAGGCGGAGCTGATTTCCAGACTGAAATGATAATAACTGAATGAGCAATACACTATCTCCTTCTATTATATTTGTCCTCTAAATCCCATGACCACCAAATTGTGCCTGTTGGGCAAAGCCCTTAACCCTCAAGTGCTAAGATGTATAATGAGAAATGCAGAAGTAAGTCGCTCTGGATAAGGGTATCTGCCAAATGCCTAAATGTAATGTAAATATGCACATCACCATTATGATTTAATTTTTTTAATATATTAAAATAAATACCTGTCCTGACAGCTGATCAAGATGTTTGACATACAGTGCATCCGGAAAGTATTCACAGCGCATCACTTTGATGATCGCTGTAAATACTTTTTCGGATGCACTGTACAAACAAACAAACAAAGCTTACAAATAAAATAAAAAAATGCAGTGTCTCAGAATTTTAAGATATTTCCTTTTGAATTTGAGTAATTTACTACTCGGACAGTATGAATACAGTGCATCTTTCGGTCTAGTTCAGTAAACACATGGGGAAGACTGCTGACTTGACAGTTGTCCAGAAGATGATCATCAACACCCATCCACTAAAATGGTCAACCACACAAGGTGCTATATTGAAGCATGTTCATGGAACGTTGACATAAAAAGGTGCACAAACAACAGGGATTACAGCAATCTTAAGAAAATTGTGAAGGAAAGTCTATTCAAGACCCTGGGAGAGTTTCTCAAGGAGTGGATTGTGACTGGAGTCAGTGCATCAAGAGTCATGATACACAGACGTCTTCAGAGAATGGGCTACATTGGGCTGTTGTGTTCCTAGTATCAAGCCACTCCTGAACTATAGACAATGTCAGAAGCATCAAACGGAGAAGAAAAAAAAAACCTGTTCCTCAGTGGTCCAAAGTCCTGTTTTCATATGAAAAGAGCTATGCAATTATTTAGGAAATCAAGGTTCCAGAGTCTAGAGGAAGAGTGTAGAAGCACAGAATCCAAGTTACTTGACGTCCAGTTTTCACAGTCTGTGATGATTTGGGGTGCCATGTCATCTGCTGGTGTTGTTTAACTGTGTTTTATTAAATCCACCTTCCACCTGCCCACAGTGCCAAAACTACAAATAACTGGTTTGCTGACCATGATATTTCTGTGATTGATTGGCCAGCTTGCATTCCTGATGTGAACTTCATAGAGAACCAATGGTATTGTCAAGAGAAAGATTAGAAACACCAGACCAAACAATACAGACAAGATGAAGGCTGCTATCAAAGCGACCATTATTGCATTGATGCAATAATTTTTGATGAGTGATCCTAGGAAGTGAGTGCATAAAGTAATGTAATTGTTCATCATTTCTGTATTGTAAATTCTTTATTGATTGATCTTAGGAGATATTCTATTATTTTGAGATACTGGAGGTTTGATTTCCATGAGCTGAAAGCCATAATCATGGAAATAAAAACAAACAAATAAAAAGGCTTGAAAAACAGTCATTCAATTTACATGTAATAAATCTAGAATAATTGAATTTATAAATGTAATTACAAAAGAAAAAAAATTACTTTCATGATATTCAATATAGAAAATATTTTTATAGAAAATAGGTAGCTTTTCAAATCTCTATGTCTATGACGTTTCTGTGTTTACAGACTAAAGCTGGACACTATTTGCGCCCAAACTATTACTTTGGATAAATAGCATCTTGCTTGTAACTGTTCTTGATCTCATTTAATTACAGCTCTCCTGTGCTTTTGTGCCACTTGCAGCTGGGTCATACTTACATAAGCGTTTTTTTTTTTTTTTTTTTTTTAACATGTACACAGTGGTTTGCGGTTCATGACGTCAACTGCTTGTTTCGTCTGCGTCATCATGTCTGACGAACATCAATAATTTATCGGTCCCAAAGTCTGAGCGCTGCTCACGATGGGATGCACTGCGTCTGCGCGTCCCCACACGGGGTTGCCAGATTGGGTTGAAATTATTCGCAAACCTGAGGTTGAAGCCCGCCTCTCATTGGGGAATAATATCATGTGACTCAACTCACTGATATGAGCCGACTCCAGACCAAAGTCATTGTTCTTCGTTCTTACTGGTTTCAAATTGTATTCTCTTTACAATATCATTACATTTAAATGCAGTGAATGCATACATTCAGCATAATACTGTATGTTTATTAAGCGACAGGCCTTGCACCTCCAGGGTCCGGGTTCGATTCCTCTGTGTCTGTGTCTGGGTTGCATGTTCTCCATGTGCTTGGTGGGTTTTCTCCGGGTATTCCGGTTTCCTCCCACAGTCCAAAGACATGCAGGTTAATTGCCATTCTCAAATTGCCTGTAGTGTGTAACAATGGGAATAAATACAATGGTCACCATTAGCCTCCACGGTCCCTAGTTGGACTATAGAATTTCCTAGGTGGATGGGAATGTTAAATAAAATAATTATCATTTACAATTAATCATTAACTACAAATGTTTCTTGATTAACATATTAAATTGTGAATTTATGTGATTTTACCTGCTGTATAGTTATTTCCCTAAACTAATTGAGTCCCCATATGAACAGTGTATGAGTATGTCTTCAACAATGGTGGCATGATACAACATGGCACTGAAAAGTTCAAAACACAAACAGATAACATTAGAACATTAAAAAAAAACATTAGAAAAAAAATTCAGGCATGAACTTAACAATAAACAATATGAAAAACAACACTCCTGAGGTGCAAGATAAAATTATGGACATACATCACGATTGACGTAGTTTCCCACGTCCAATCATGTTTTTTCTTGGGGGATGAGGGAACTTTTAGACGGCGCCATTTCAACTCTGCTGGCTTTGGTACGTTCTGTTTAAAAAACATTTTTAAATCACAATTTTAGACCATCAGTAAAGCACAGGGTTGCTTGTTTTACTGAAGCAGAGGTAAAATGTCGCCAGCTAAAAGTTTGCCCAACCCACCTAAAAGACCATGAATGATAGTGGCTGATGATTTCCATGAATTTTACCTTGGACCTCACGAGTACTATTTTTTATGCTTGCACTTCGCACTTCAGGGCTGAAAGTATTTGATTTCGTGTTTTCAGTTTGTTTTTCCATTTTGTGCTTAAGGAGCACAGTGATTTATTATTGTATGTGTATTTCTTTTGTTTGTTTTTGTGTTTGACATAAAAAGAAGGACATTTAAAAAAAAATAAAAATTTATATAGCATGTCTGATATAGATCTTCACATCTTTGGACTGTAGGAGGAAACCGGAGAACCCAGAGGAAAATTACAAAGCATGTGGAGAACATGCAAACTCCATGCACACAGACCTGAGGTGAGAATCCAACCTGAACAATAACAACTACTATAACAACAAACACAATACAACTAATTCCCCAAGAATAGCATTACATATCACTAATAATTCAATAATATAGGCTAATTGTAATTTATAAATGGCAAAAGGGCATATAATAAAAGCCTGTTAAATGCTCCTGTGATTTTATCTGTAAAAGTGGTGGATTTTGAATGAAAAGCGTGTTGTGCAAAAGAAAAATAAACAGAAAAGGCTACTTCACAATTTGTGAATTGTGTTGAACTTTGAGCTAATTGAGACCCGCTCTATGTGTGATAATTATCAATCTGGCAATCCTGCTGTCCGCGTGCCTGAGCTGTGTGGAGGCGCGCGGCGACACTCGTTGCCATGACAGCAGAGTTAGCAAACTGCCCTGTTGCCGCGAGCTCATTAAGAGCCGCAGCGAGTCGGACAAACGCCTCTGGTTATTCCTGCCATTTATCCTGTTTTTGGCATTAAAAAACACATCGTGAGCCAGTGTGCCGGGCTCAGGACAGTACCGGAGCTGGTTCTGTTTCGGTCGGCTACAGGGGAAGGAAAAAAGAATAATAATAATAAACTAACAGGAGTCACGCAGCAGCAGCAGCAGCACTAACCTATTCTTCCACGAGAGGATCTTTTTAATGTCCGACATGAATTAAGTGCTAAAGTGAAGATGGAGATGTTTGGAGGCGGTGTAGCTGCTCTCGGGGGTGAAGAGGACGCAGAGGAGGAAGAGAGGGCTAAAGTTGGGGCTCTGCCCCCGCTACTCGAGGATGAGGTGAGCTGAAATCTGCAGGAAGGTTGAATAAAACCATAAAACGCTATCTGTCTATCTGTCTTACTTAATATTATGAAGAGAATAACAGTGTCACCTGTATTTGGAAATGCAGGGGGTGTTAGACATTAATATAAAATAAATAAGTTAATAATAATAAAAAGAACAGTCTAATCTAAAGTTTTGTGTATTTTTTTTTTTGGGGGGGGGGGGGGGGGGGTGTTTAAGAAGCCTTTATAAGGGTTTTATAGTATAATCTTTCAACACAATGTCACTCTATCAAAAGGTCTCCAGGTAAAAGTTAAGAGAATCCATAACTGTCAAAAAAGAAAAGAAAAAAAAAAAGAAAACCTAGAAAAAACATTAGGGAAATTCTACATACAAGTCTAAAACACTGAACGCTATATAATTATATTCTATATGACATTATTTTAACTTAAATTGACAGAAGGGAATTCTAAAGTTTTTTTCCTAAAACCTTCAATATGTTATGTGTTTATAACGTCTAATAAAGATAAAACTCCATTACTAAGCAAAGAGGACTGCTTCTTTATCCAAAGAACTCTTGAAGTTTTTCCCCTCGACTAGTATTTCTTTCTACCATAAAGAGTGTTGGGCCCAGGAACTTGAGAAAATCCATCACCACTTGATTATGTCTCAAATCATATGCAGGACACAATTTCTTTTAGTTGTGTTGACATTTCCGTAAACGGTGTGGGCTATAATTACTAATACTCGCAAAAAAAAAATATACCCCTACATGGCGTTATCCTTTTATTATACCCTTATATGTAAGACTAGAAGAATTAAGTCTTGAGACCCGCAGTCTTAAATTAGCACCTTTTGAATGACCTCTTGTTTTGCTGGTTATATAATGCACATGAATACTTTTAGCACTGTAAACGAGGAAAACACATTTGAATACATAAATATATAAATAAATAAAATGCAAATACTGACATTTGTGGGTTGTGGCTCTGCATTAGATTGCTATTTATATCAAGCAGCCTGAGCAGAAAAGCTTTTCCTCTGATGGAAAAGCGTCTGAGCTGTTTTGTGGCGTTAATATACCAAATCTCTAATGACCCCATACATTATCACCAATGTGCAAAACGACTTAGAAGTTATTCTATATAGCCCTCCTGTAATGAATCAGTGTCCCTGATACCAGTGGTTTTAGGTTGAACCAAGAATCCTATCACCTCACACATTATAGTTTTTGGTTTAAGAGTCTCACTCACTTACTGTATGTTTGTTATGCAGTGTTGGAGATGTCCCATGTGGTATTGTAAATTTGTTGTGATTGTTTACTTACATTTTAATAATTTTGTAATGTCATTCTTACCCGCTATTATAAAAGGACTGGTAATGAGTTAAAGTTCATCATACAGGAAAATGTTGTGAAAATGTAGACAAAACTAAGTCCAATTTCTTCTAAAGTTCTGGTCAAACAGAAATCCCAGGCAAATAAATGCATTCTGAAGAAAATGCTGAGCCATTACACAGCATTCGAAAAAACTTAATAATACAGTACTGAATACAGTTTGTCTTATAACTACCAAAAAACAAAACAAAAAAAAAAAAACACAAAGCACAGTTGGTATTCAAACATGATAAATCTGTAGGATGGGCATCTCTTTAATTAAAGGAATACTTAAGTTTATCAGTCAATCAATCAATCAATCAATCAATCAATCAAATTATACATATTTTCAATTAAAATAAAAGTAGTCTGAAGAGTATGACTGGAGAGATATAGATCTCTCCAGCCATAAATCTAAGATCGGTATACAAAATTTAAGTATACAAATCCAGACTGAAAGGGAAACTTATCTAGGCCGAAGTGTGTAATTTGCAGAGAGAGTAAGACAGTGAGAGAGAGAGGCTGTGCTTCTCTGCGCTGTTCTCGTGGGAGTTCGCCTATTTATGGGGTGCACTTTTGTAGCACTGTAGCACTTTCCTGTTCCATGTCTTATACTGCAGCTTTCTGGGTTTGGCCTGTTCACTCCGAATGCTGACTGTGTGAGAGTTTGTTTTTCAGCTTAAAGATGCTCCATGTGCTTTTAAAGAGCTTTGTGGATTTTTTTTTAATTAGAGAGAATATTGAAATTCTGCTCTTTTGAAATGTAATTACCCAAAACAAGTTTTGTAATGAACAGTAGTTTCCAGGCAAACTTGATGGAACAATGAATGTCTGTGAAAAAAACAACCGCTCATTCACAGTGGATTACATCATCGCAGCAAGACATTTTATGTATTTGGGGAAAAAATCTATTAGGGGAACTAGAGATTTAGAACAAAGGTTTCCACTCAAAGTCATATGTGAACTTGAATGAATTAAGGTTTAGCAGAAGCAAGGTTTTAAATGTTTCTCAATTTGGTTCTGCTTTCCCCTGTATTTAGAGCCAATACCTGTTCCCCCGTGCATTTGTATTTTTAATTCCTGAGATTCATTGTCTTTTGTATTTTGATAGGTTTCCCGCAGACAGCAAATTTATTGTATCCAGAAGATATTTATGGTGCTTAATATTTACATATTGCTACATTATACCCTTACTTTAAAACATTTCTGTACACAGGTTTTACTGAGTTCTCTAATTGTAATAAGAATACATTTTGAAAGGTCACGTATTTATATTCACATTATATTCAACCCGTTTGCTATACCACTTAAAATTAAGCTAATGTGCGTCCAGTTTCCGTTTTAATTCTTGAGATGTTTTTGATTAAGGTTCATCTATGATAAAAGGTAGTTGTTTAGACATGATTTTGAATGTGAACTTCTTCCATTTCAGAATAACAAATGTTTTTGTGCTTTTTCATCCAATCCTGCGTTTAACTATTTATTTGACTCCAGGGCTTGTTTCTTGTTTCTCTGAAATGCATCAATAGATGAAAAAGCACAAAAACATTTGTTATTCTGAAATGGAAGAAGTTCACAAGTCTTCCTAGAGATGGTCAGCCAATCAAACTGACTGAGTAGTCAAGGAGATGATAAAGAATACAGAGATAACTCTGTCTGGAATGGCGTTCCAGAAATGCTGTGTTGAGACGGGAAGCCCTGGCTGAAGGACTCACTTTATGGCACCAATAAAACCTCTATGGTAAACTGGCTGGACATAAGTTCTCCTGAATAAAGGACATGTGACAGTTTGCAAGGAGGTTACCAGAAGTCACCTAAACATCTCAGGCCAAAATGGTATGGTGTATTTGCACCAAAATGGAACATTCTGTCCTGAATCCCAAGTAACATCCATCTCCATCCACCAGTGGAGGCCAGTGGTGACCATTGTATTTATTCCCATTTGTACAACCGTGGTAGGACCTCTGGTCAACATTAACATGTACATTCACCTAAGTTTAGAATTTGGAAATGCCATTTAGCCTAATGTTTATGTTTTTGGACTGTGGGAGGAAACCGGAGAACACAGAGGAAACCCACCAAACAGGGGGAGAACATGCAGACTCCATGCACTCAGACGTGGTGCAGGAATCAAATCCAGGACCTGGAGGTACAAGGCGACAGTGAATCTGAATTAAACTAAGCTCCACTGATCACCTGTAAATTCCAACCCTAAGGTGAAGACTGGTAGTGGCACCATGAGTCTGTGAGGATGTACCAAAACTCAGAGGTGCTCAGGACCACAGATTGGAGCAATGGTTCACCTTCCAGCAGGACAAAGACCTGAAACACACAGCCAAGACAACACAAGAGTGGCTTCAAGACAACTCGGTTAATGCACAACCAGAGAACAGACTTCATGCTGATTTATGTAGAGACCTGAAAATAGCAGTTAAGCTCTTCTATACCTAAGGTTATATTTACTCCAAGGGTGCTGAGTATGGGGATTGAATGCTTATAAATGTGTAAATGTGTCTTCTGTTTGTTAGGGTTTTTTTTTTGAGTGTTTGAAATGTGTTTCTTCTTATGGAATGCTTTGTTGAGTTCTGAGGGGGAAAAAAATTGAAAATGAAGGTAGCAAAAATAAAGGTCAAGGGGAATGAATACTGAATGCACTGTATGAGTTACACAACTAAGTCAGATTTAGAGATGACATCATGAGTCTTATGGTCTTGAATACCGTCTTTCACATCTAAAAATAATACAGCTGAAGTCCCATCACTTAGGGCAGGAGATTGAATATTTGGCTGTTTTAATGCCTAGAACCCACAAGCAAATTGATGGTAAAATGATTAAATATACAGTGAATGACTGAGCGGAGCGACAACAGAGAAGGTCAAAAGAGGTCAAACAGGATGGCTCACATCACTAATGGCTTAAATTCTCATATTTTGACAAAAAGCCACAATTATCCAAGAATAAATAATTTACTGAATAACATCTTTAATAATTCTGTAATTCTCTCTTCTTAGGAGAATGTGTCTTTGGCAGATATCCTATGTCTGAGAGACAGCTGTCTGTCTGAACAGGAGGTGTGGGCAGTGTGTGCAGAGTGTGTGCGCTCGCTGCAAAGCATTTCACGCTCCCCACTTTTTTACACTCTTTGCATTACACCGGACACTCTGGCCTTCAACGCTCATGGCAACGTGTGCTTCATGGAGCAGCTCAGTGGTCAGTAAGCTTCACACTCACCTGTTCACAATCAGCAGTTTTGTGTGATTTTAAAGCTCCTAGGTTTGATGATCTGGACTTAGGAGGTTTCTTTTAAATTGTTACCTTTTAAAAACCTTACCAAATTGTTCTCCACAAAGCCAAGAGGCTGTTCTCTCACTCACTCTCATTCTTTATACCTCTTATTATCCCGCAACCCTGACCAGCCTGGAGACCATCCCATCATGGGGAGAGCATGCTAACCATGCAAACAGACCCAAGGCAGAACTCGAACCCATGACCCCAGTTTGCAGAGGTGCAATATTACAGTGCTAACCACTACCTTCTTTACTACGCCTCTTGTGGCATGTAATATTAACTATGAAAAATACAAATCACATGAAAAGTTTAGTATGTTAAAAGGTCTGGGGGCCTAGCGCCTATCCCAGGACACCTAGGGCACGAGGCAGGGTACATCCTGGACAGGGTGCCAATCCATCGCAGGGCACAACAGTTAGCCTAATGTCTTTGGGCTGTGGGAGGAAACCGGAATACCCAAAGGAAACCCACCAAGCACGGGGAGAACATGCAACTCCATGCAGGAATCGAACCTGGACCTAGAAGAACATACTCACACATTCAGACTCACACACACCAAACCCACCAAGCACAGGGAGAACATGCAACCTCCATGCACACAGTGGCGGGAATCGAACCCAGACCCTGGATGTGCAAGGCGACCACTAAGCACTTATTTGAAAATGATCTGTAGTGGGAACATGGGTAATAAATGAACTGTGCAGCCAAACAACAAAGTACTCAAAGAGGGAGCAAAGCCACAGATGTCGGACTTCCTAATTCAAATCATAATATATAGCCTAATTACTAGTCACATTGAACAGTAACACTGTTCTTTCATACTGGATATGAAATGCAATAATAATGAATAATAATAGGTTACAATGAAGAATTGTTAGGTTACTTACATCTTTAGTGGAACCAAAACCTTTTACATGGTTCATTTCCTAGAGAAATGTAAGAGAAGAATTATTTCCTTATTTTTAAAGGTTTCAGATGGCAGGGAGTGAAGTTTTACAATAAGTGAAAAGTACTAACAGTTTCCCCCAAATGCATTATGATTATTCATCTGTGTCGACATGGAACAAGGCTAGAGTAAGACAGTATTTTATACTGCAAATGATATCTGAGCAGCCCACACACTCACTCAGGATGTGCACAAGGACAAATTCACAGTTTATACTCACTTCTCTACAGTTAATTTGCGTTTATATTATTAGCGCTGTTATGATTGCTAGACAGTCAATGCTAAAGTAGCATGTATTATGCAGTGATACACTGTGCGTGCCATAGATACCTGCCTCAGCAGCTAAATCACTATCACCTGGGCTTGTTGTCCTTGCAAACAAGGCTGTAAATTTGCCGCATTTTATCTGGCATGTTCATAAATCTGGCCTTATCCTCCTCTACTTTTCTTTATTTGCTGTCCATGTTGATTAAAGGCTAAAAAAGCTCTCTGCTCTAACTGGAAAAAAATGTGCTTTTTCCAAATTGTGCAGCCCGGAATTAGTGGACCAATTAGTGATCTTGGAGGATGGATTTCGTTGTCTCATTGCCTCCTGTATAATGAGGCAGGAGTGTGATCAATAAGCTACCTGTGTATGTGTGTTGCTCAGAGCCTAGCTGCCTGCAGCCTACACTGCACCAAGTAGTTCTAACACTACCATCAAATGTATTGCATCAACAAACCCACGGCCAACAGGAAGTTGAGACCATTGAATTAGTAATATCTCTCTCTCAAGGCTCCTTTGATGTAATTGTATTTCATGAATTCCATGTATTCCAGTGAAGACTCCTTGCTGTTTGCCTTCTGGATATCTTTCATAGTTGAGAATATGTATTACAGTGCACAAAAGATAGTCAGAAAAAAGGAATGTGACCTATAAAACTACCCCAACTCTGCAGAACAGTCTGGAGGAGGCTGGGGATCCTCAGCATCTTTGTCCTACTTAGAAGAGGCGATGCTGCGGCAAGCACCACAGTAGCCTGAGGTTGTATCTTAGAGAGTAACATCGTGCGCCTTGATTACTCATCGAAGGAATTTAACTCTCTGGTGGTTTGTTGTTAATCAGGCCCTTATTATAAACCCAAATCATTTTACAGAAGTATAATAGTCAAATGTATTTTGAAAACATGTTTAACCTTAATTAATGAATAATATACTGTAATTTATTTGAGGATGCAAATTGACCTGAAGAAAAAAAATTCTCTTTTGTAATGTGACATAGACTTAACTTTTTAAAATTATTATTATTATTATTATTATTATTATTATTATTATTATTATTATTATTATTATTATGTCAACTTATTCCTCAACTAAATTTTATATTATTTTACACTTTTTAAACCTGACTGTTTTAATCATTAGATAAATTAAGGATGGTTTGATGCTGGAAAATATATATTATTAGTTTTAGCTTTAGTTTTTAGTTTTTATCAACAATTTAAATGGCTGATTTTGAGTTAAACCTTTGATTCTCAGTCTTTTAGTTTATTTGATAATACAGTCATTTTTAGTTGGAATGGTATTTTTCTCACCATTTTTTTTTTCACCAGATGACCCAGAAGGTTCATTTGTCCCTCCAGAGTTTGACAAGACCGGGAACACATTTGAGGTGAGCTATTTATATCCTGACATTGAACACTAAGCTGTTAAATTAATCTGTTGTGGCTATGTTTAGTCAGAGGTGGGTCAAGTACACAAATCCTGTACTTGGATAAAAGTAGAGATACCCTAGATCAAATATTAATTAAGTAAATGTAGAAGTCGTCCATTTACATGTCAACTTGAGTAAAAGTACCAAAGTACTCGTCATCAATTGTATACTGTATAGGTTGTAATTGTACTAGTATATTTCATAATAAAAATTATATTTCGTAATACAATCTCTTGCTCTCTCCCTCTCTCTCACACACACTTTTTGTCGCTGTCTGCAACCATCTCTGCATCTGATTTAACACTGACCTGTAGTGTTATTAAGCGTGTCACATGGTAAACGCAATTATGCATTATGCAACACAATGCCAGGCAAAAATGTAGTTAAGTAAAAGTACGGATATTTGCTGTAGTATGTAATGGAGGGATAAAGTATCTAATAAAACAGCTCAACTACAGATACGCGAAATATGTACTTAAGTACAGTAACAAAGAAAAAATAATCAGTTACCTTCCACCTGTGTTTAGCAAGAGCTTTATGACTTGGGCATTTTGGGTAAAATACATACAGTGGGGTCCAAAAGTCTGAGACCACACAGTTTTTTTTGTTATCTTAACTCTTATTTGTGATAGATTAACTCTCTTGTGGTTCCTTAGCTTTTTGCACTGTCGCCTTGCAACTCCAGATCCTGGGTTCGATTCCCATGTCAGGTCTGTGTGCATGGATTTCTGCCCGTGCTTGGTGGGCTAACTCTGGTTCTCCGGTTTCCTCCTACAGTCCAAAGACAGTTTAGGCTAATTGGTGTTCCCGAATTGACTGTAGGGTGTGAATAAGCATAAATAAAGAATAAATACAATGGTCACCATTGGCCTCCGCAGTACCTGGTTGGACTATAGAGGTTTCTAGATGGATAGATGGGAGCTCTCTTGTGCAAACAGTCAGTTCTTCTGTGAGTCATATCTATTCTTTATAGAATTTTCTTTAACAAGGATCATCATGTTTTGCATAAACATGTAGTGTTTATGTAGTGTAGTGTACACTGTCATTAAAGAAAAAAAAAGGGGACATACCAAATACTAATGAATTCTGAAAGTAAAGATCGAAGTCTTTTCATCAGTGGCATCAGAGTTTTGGACCCTGCTGTAGGAACTAATTTGTTATTTCTCTTTTATTCAGATGCAGGTAGTTAAAAAATATTCCTTGTAGTCCTCCTGACATGGATACAGTAGATTGTGTATGCTGTCCTGGTTAAGGAGAGGGTGTAGATAAGGACTCATTTGTTCGACTGCAGGAGAGAGTGCATGACCTGCCACAGATGATGGATATTGCCTGGCCTGGCTGCAGACAGAAAAATGGATGACACTGTTCACTTTCATCTGTGTTCGTCTGTGCTCACTACTTAATGGCTTTATGAATAGCAGGATGACATAACCAAAACAGAACCATGTGTGGGTGGTCCAGTTTCCTACAGGAATGACTAAGTTTCACACTTTCGAATCTGGCACTAATATCAGTATCTGGAGTGAAAGTGATTTATTAGGACAAAAAATATGATCACTTTTTAAAAATGAAACCTGTTTATGCTCAGTACCACTATCATTATTATTTCTTGTCACATTTCTTTTCAACTTCTAATGACATACCACAATTTTGCTCTGTACCACATTTTTTCCCACTGAGCTAATTTTGCTGTCATAATTTCTTTACTCTCTATTACTTTTCCTCTTCTGTAGGGTCATGTGTTCTCTCTCGGCTCCACACTTTCAGCTGCTCTGGGCTACGATATAGATCCTGAAACAGAGCTGGGGGATGATACTCGCAGGCTGCTTGAACAAATGCAAGAAGAAAAGCCAGATGACAGGCCTTGCCCACAGGTTTGGAAAATTTATAATAAGTTTTACATTTGGTAGTATTTTGCTATTTGTTTTTACAGTCTTGTTTTGTTTTGTTTTGTTATTGTGCTAGAAATTTGTCTTATAAATATCATAAGAAATACATCAGGTAGAATTCTAAACCCATTTTCATTTGATCACAGTCGAACACAGATATAAATTGAGAATATCTTAGCCACTATAAACTACTAAAATCGAAACATTTGCATCAAATAAAGTACAAGGGCTGTACCGAAAGAAATGCAAACATTTTTTTGTTTTTATTTACAAATAGACATAGGATGTTCAAATTGCGCAATTTGATAGAATAGCATTTCTTCTATACAACGGTACTACGCAACATAGTCTCCATCACTAGCGATGCATTTTGTCCATTGTTAAACACAACTCTCGAAACCTCTTTTAAGATAAATGTATGAGACAAATGTGTAACGATTGATGAAAAAACATTAAAGAAAGGAAAACCAGCATTGAAGACAACTTTGTATGGTGGGAAACTTTGTATAGAGGAAGCTGCTGGAGCTACTCTACCAACATGTGCGATTTGAGCAACATATATTAGTTAATAAAAGTTACAATTACATTTATATTTAGGCATTTGGCAGAAGCTCTTATGCAGAGTGACTTACAAAAGTGCTTAAGTTTCCGTCATTGGATAGATCCTTACCTTAGTTACTAGGTTACTAACTATGTACCATCAGTCAAACACTTTTGGAAATGTGTTTCTTTTTGTTTTGTTTTGGGGGGAGATTATATCAAGTATCGAACAAACAGATATGTCTTAAGTCGTTGTTTTAAGATTGCCAGCGACTCAGTTGTAGAGACATCTAGAGGAAGTTCATTCTACCACCTAGGTGCCAAAACAAAAAAGAGTTGTCTAGATGCATGGCTTCATCGACCTCTGAGAGATGGAGGGACTAGCCGAGCAGTGCTGGAGGATCGGAAGCAACATGGTGCAGTGCGGGGTGTGTTTAGAGACGAGAGGTAATTGGGTGCTGGGCTGTTTTTAGCTTTGTAGGCAAGCATCAGGGTTTTGAATTTGATGCGGGAGCTGAGAAGTGGGGTAGTGTGGGAGAATTTAGGAAGTTTGAAGACGAGACATGCAGCTGCATTCTGAATCAGTTGCAGAAGATGAATGGTGCGGCAGACCTGCCAGGAGAGAGTTGCACTTTTACATTACTTTTGGTATAGCCCTCATAGTTTGAACATGGATGAGCTTAATCCTAACTCTAAGCTTTCTTATTTGGTACCACTTAGATATGCCCAGTAATGCGGCATATACAATAAAATACGTTAACACCTTTTTTTCTGTTTGGTCTCAAACCTTCCAGGGCTTTCTTTGTGGATAGAAAATGTCACTTTGGCCCTCTACAACTACACACATTCTAACATTGCAAATAAATCTTTGAGTAGGCGTATGGCTGTGAATTGTGTTTCACTGGCACATATTTAATTATGAAAATGTTTCAATTCTCTCATATCAAATAACAGATACTAACCCGCAAGGGTGGGGCAAATATGTGCTTTTCCTGAGACAGTTACTTAGCAGTTTAAAGCTATTCTGTATCTTAGCCCTTAAATCTCAGAGCATTTTAGAAATGTGACCAAAATATAATAATATGCTCATTACTAGTCATTCCCTCAAGTGAGCATGTTATAAAAGTAATGATAACTTTCGTTTTACCTGACATATCCGAAAACCCAAATGCATAGTTTGATGTCTGAAGCCTCCCAGTTAACACACCAGCAAGGCTCCCATATGAGCACTTTTTTTTCTTCAGATCTATGCCACGTCTGTTTTTGTGCGTTTCTGAGATTTACCCAGGATTTAACAGATCATTGAACAGGATATAGAGCTTACTAAGATGTAATGAATTTATAAAAAAAAAAAAAAATCAAGTGTTTTTTACAGGACTAGTTTCAATATGTGATTTATGGACCTTCAGAGAACGACTTTGAGAGTAAACTGGAGAGTAATCACATAATGAATGCAAAAGTAAAAAGGCAATCATTGTTTATCATGTTTTATGCACGTACATGAAAAATAACAACCTAGATCTTTTTCAAACACTTTTGTCTGTACAGTCACTTGCAGCGCTGCTAAGTGAAAGAGATTTGCTAAGTGAAAGAGATTTGCTAAGAACAGAACATATATTTTTTTAATGGTGTATAGAAAGACAGGTCTGTTTTCCATATGAGCGTGGGATCGAGCATTTTTCAGTACAAATCACACACTCTAAAGCTTAATTGTGATAATTTGTGTCTCACTGATGTGTAATTCTTATGCTGAGTATATACCATGTTGCCAGATCTTGTCTCTTCAGATTTCTTTCAACCAAGAAAAAAGCTTATAGAACATAATTATAGCCCAATGAAGCAATGTAGAGCAAAATTCTCTTTCTTAGAGGACCAAGTGGAAAAATGTGGAAGATGAAAATGCAACACAGCTCAACACAACACAGTAATGAAACACAACACAGAACACAAGAGAATCCACTAGAGAAGAAGAACAGAAAGGCACAGTGGAAACCAAAAAGCCTTTAAATGGACAAAGCAGACAGGCATAAATAAATAAACTAGAGAACAACAGATCAGCCTGAAAAACTGCCATAACAACGGGGTAATGAGAACAGGAAACATCAGCCATATAAAGAAAGTGGAGTTCAAAGGGAGCGATACTGAACAGAAAAAATTGGGACAGAGGGTGGATGTGACAATGGATTAAATTTGGTCATTATTTTTGTGCAAACTCAGAAAAAAAGAATAAATTAAATAGCAACAAAAAGACAAATCTTGTGAAGACTAGCAGCCGTTCAAAATCTTGTTATAATTTTTCTCCCTGTTGGTGAAAACTCATGGAAGTTTTAAAGTTTTTAAGGTGATATTTCACTACCTTAAAAACTAGTTGCATATTATCCTGTTGAAATTGATCTCAAATACATTTTTAAAAAATCAGTTGGTCATATTTATGTCTTATTATGGGTCTATTAAATAATGGCGTTTATTTTTTGTTAACATGTCTTTCTTCATAGGTCATGTTGTCCCTAGCAGAAGCCAAAATCAGAGACACCACATCCAGAGAAGTGTGTCGAAAGCTATCAGCCATCGGAAGAAGAGTGTTGTCTATAGAATCAGTCGCACCTTTTCAAGGTATTACTGCCCTCATTTTGCAGACCGTAAAGCTTTTATGGTTGTTGTTGTTCTTCTTGACCTGAAAGTGTTATTTTTATTCACAGATGAGTGGGAAAAATCATATCATCAATTTATGGAATATAAAGGATCACAGTCAAGCTCTGTTGAGAATCATACATATGACCAGCTCATGGCCAGACATTATTCTACAGAATCTCATGAAGACGAAGAGCATCAAGTTAAACAAAGGCGAAGAGTCTGCAATGGTTCATTCCGCTCAGGGAGTGTAGATGGATATCATGGAGGTCCAATGTCACTCCGAGATGTAAATGCCTTCTATCCATCCCAGAATAGCTTTCCTTTTCTTAAAATGAATCAAGATGTGAGGTGGAGAAGATCACGGAGTGCCCTCAACCGCTCCTGCTCCATTCCTGACTCCAACAACCCTCCTGTGTTCTCGTCTCCATCGCACACAAACCTGAGCATGATGGTAGCAGATTTGTCAGAGATTGGGGGAGACGAAAGTATGATAAGGCAATGGGAGGACCATGTGCTGAAGGAATCACACAAAACATCTGCACAGGATGGAGATGCAGGCAGAACAGAGCAGGTCCACAGCCACTCTACAGAATCTGCGAATAGAATAAATAATAGCACCCCTACTTATGTCAGTGTTGACGCAGCTCCAGATTACATAGGTCGAAGTGAAGTTATAAGATACGAAACCCCTGTGTTCTCCACACATGTAGAAGAGGAGATAAAGTATAGCAATCTGGGCTGTTCTAATCATATGACCAAAAGCATGCTGTGCCTCAATGAAGAATCTCAGGATGAGGTAAGAAGTAGATTTAGAGTCTGTTTTTATGAGAGACTATTCGTTTCTCTCCTTGGTGGTTTGTCAGATTAAGTGCTGAGCATTTTTATATTGCACATTCAGATAAATGCTGTTTTGGATTTTATTTGCAGTGGGTCTCTCTGCGGGAGCTGCTGTCAAACTGTATGCGGCCTCTGTCTGTGAATGAGTTGTGGGCCCTGTGTTACACCTGCCTGTCCACGCTGCAAACCTACACTGATTTTCCAGGTCAGTCCTATACAGGAAAATATACTGTATAGAAATACATTGAACAGTTTCTAAAACCGTGTGGCATGGTGGTATACTTTCCCCATGACTCTATGGGTTTCTTTCAGGTTTATCAGTTTTCTCTTGGACAGTATCTCAGGAATAATTGCACTCATTTTACATTTATACCAAATATCAGCTTGTTTGAGTATAACCCATAAATATACACCGATCAGTCATAATATTAAAACCTTAAAACATTAAGCCCAGTATTGTGTAGGTTCCCCTTGTGCCTCCAAAACAGTTTTGACCCCTTGAGGCAAGACCTCTGAAGGTGTACTGGGGTATCTGGCACCAGAATGCTGGCAGCAGATCCTTTGTGTGCCGTAAGTTGCAAGGTGGGGTCTCCATGGATCAGACTCGTTTGTCCCACCTTTCTGTGGGATTAGACTGAAGAGGATGGTGTTTTCTTCCCAAGGCAAAAATAAACCTTAGGTACCCATGATCTTGTCACCATTTTACTGGGATATAGTTGATAATCAGTGTTAATGTTATGTGGTGTTAATGTTATGTGTATGATATGATAATGTTATGTGTATGATATGATATGTGTATACTATTTAATACATTAAGAATTATTTTACATTACCTAATTCTGATTCAGCATTATTTCATTGCCTAACTGGGACAGTTTATCAAAGGTTACCAGCTATTGAGGTAGTTTTCATGTAGAAGAGGTTTAAATTTAGGATTCAATTAAATTTTATTTGTATAGCGCTTTTAACAATTGTCATTGTCGCAAAGCAGCTTTACACAATCAAAAGAAT
>JAQMYK010000038.1:8490502-8520468 GCA_030014345.1 Clarias buthupogon
AATAAGCACCTCAGGTCAGGTGCGCAACCCGCGTCACCTGACCGAGGTGCTTCTTGGGAAACCGAGCCTCACTAAACCAAACAAGACTACAAAATAAAAACATAAACTCTGCCCTCTAGTGGGCAAACCCTCACAATTACATTGGGGTTGGAACCCTGCAGGACTCTAGATGTAATAGATTATGTCCTTTAATATATACATATTTAAGTATACATTATTTCTATTTGTAATGAAGCATTAACTGTTATGTTGCACTAAATAGTTAACATCAGTGTTCGTTTGCATAATAACTGTGTGCTATTTTATATGTTGATGTTTGCAGGTTTCATCCCTCTAGGCCATGATGTTAGGTTGGCCCCTGTTTCTGGTCCTCTTCCCCAGAGCAACTCACTCTCTGTGTCTGCAAGGCTTCCTGAGGCATTTACTTCTTTAGCGACCCACTTTACTCCTATAGTAGTGGCTCAGGAGGATGTCAAAGAAGAAGAATCGCCCATCCCTCAGCCAAGGCTAGGCAGGTAGGGCATTGTATATTACTGTATAACATAAAGGAAATGAGTAAGCATGATTTTGTGACTTCAAATTAATATGTTTTCAACCCCTAAAAGAGCAATCACATATTAACCAAACCTGACAGAAAAGTTTTTTTTGTTCATGTTTTTATAGGGTTTTTAACAGATTTGACTATTTTAATGCAATGTGTTAAAGCAGCTCCAGTGAAATTGAAATTGGACATGAGGACCTGACTTCTGAAACACCACAATTTCAAGAGAACTGGGTGCAGGGAGAGGAAGAGGAAGAACATTGCTCATCCTTGTCCAGTAGCACAACAGTTTTTACCTCTTCACATCATACCAACTTACAAACAGCCTGTCTGGAGTCAAACAGCCAATCTCTGCCAACCTGCCCCAATGTTTCAAGTTCTCCTGGTGTTTACAACAATTTCCTCCTACAGCAGGACCCTCAGAGTGGCCGTCTAACCCTGTTCCCTGTTCATATAGCCGTTTCTCAGCCCATCACAGGCCTAGATCTTAGTCTTCCATTGAGGGCGGATTCAGAGACTGACCCAGGAGCACAAAAGAAAGAGCATGATGTACGTCATGTTACCAAGAATGGAGAATCTGATCATTTCACATCCTCTTACCTCAAGAACAGCAAAAGCAACATTCCAAATAACAGAGCGCATCTGAATACCACTGAGCCTTCCCAACATGCCAGGGTTGGGAGCACTATACGGCAGAGACAGCCTGTCTTGCAACAGGTCATTGGTCTTATCAGGGAGGAGTTTGCCTTTGACTGTTATCTGCGAAATGGAGCAGAGGAGCTAGTAATGGGTAATTGAATTATGTTATTTTGATTAAGTCAGCTCTTTCTGCATACAAATGCTGGGAACTTTCTCATTTGGTAATAAACCTAATATTTCAGGATATAATGCTCTCTTGTGCATTGCTGTGGAAATTAGATTAGGGTATTAGATTCTCTAGCAAAATACTCTTTTTACTGCTTTAAAGAAAAATTGGCTAACATTTCTCAAGCATTTTATGCTGATTTAGCCTCTATTTAATTAAGCTATAATTACATCATTAGTTATACTATAACCACACGATGACCAAAAAGGGAAAAGCACATTTAACTAGAGATACTGCACTATTTGCTCATTTTGCTTTACTTACTCCCTTATTTTTATTTTAAATGACAACTCAATGACAATTAAGTGATTCTCTTGTAACTCTTGCTGTACATATTTATGTTCTCTGTTTGTAGGAGAGTACATACTTTCTTTAACAAGCCTCCAATTTGAAACCTTCTCTAGAGCAGTAGTGGAGAAGTTCAGTGATCTCCACTGGGATAAAGACCTACTAGGACTGCTACACAGTCTTGTCAATCAGGAGGCCTCTTTCCTGTAAGTAGGATGTAACCTACTGCTTGTGCAGGCTCCAGAAAACAAGGCTTTTTCACATTACCTCAACCATTTGCACATTTAGTAGACAAGACAGTATTGAAATATCAGCTTTTGACTCTAAGTATGATAAAATTATTATTTATTCTCGCCAACCTATTTAAATCAGGAACCAGAAGCACACATTCACTTTTTTTTTTTTCCTGAATCAGAATCAGTCAGTTTAATGGAGCTCTATGAATTTTAATTTGCTTCCAATGAGACTTTCACAATACACACTTAAGATACCAAAACATCTACTCATTACTAGCATTCATACTAGAACCATTTCAAGAAGCCCTTCACCCAGTCTTTCTTCAGTCCAGTCGTTTCAACGGTAACAGAAAAGCAAGGGCATAGGACTGACAAGAAGATACTTGAGCTTTTTTCAAGTCTTGGAGGGGTCTGAAGGAGCCAGATGTGTAAACAGAAAAGAGAAGGCCATGCAGATGATCCCACTCCTTTCTAGAATTTGTTTCCGGAGGGATCACATGAGGAAGAAGAGTTGTGAGGAGGGTGTGTAGCATGGAGCATAGCACATAGTCAAACACAATGGGGCCTTTTGCTGAATGAGTCACATGACTCTCAGGCCCTTCTCTGTGTAGGCTTGGAGGGCTGGGATGATGAGAGGTTGGAGCAAGAGAGACACAAAGAGAGAGAAATTCATCTGTTTCACACTGAAACTGCAAACTCTTATAAATTTTCTAGGGGGATGCCTGGAGACTTCATGAGTGGCAGGTTACTTGCTTTCCAACTGACCACTATCTAACTGGTATGTGTTGTTGTTGTGACTTCTGATCAGCTGTTTTTATCACTTGTTCTTTTCTGCTTAATTTAACTCAAAGAATTAGCATTTATAACAGCTGCAGTCATAGTAACATGTATTTAAATATATTCAGGATATTATTTGTGGTGGAGTTGCTTAGGATTGTCATTTAGTAGTTTGCCAGTTTTATGTGGTTTGCCATTGGCTCTATTTGTCTATTCTGTATTTGTTGACATTTACAATTATAATAATTTATTTGTCAGACAGAAATATCTAAATCTACAGTACATACAAGTAAGGTAGCACTAATAATCACCTAGAGGGTCAAGTTATTTATAAAAGTCCAAACTGAACTTGAGATGTTAAACAGTTGGACTGATGTTAAACTTGGACAAATACAGATTACTTACACAGAGGGCTGATTATTGCAACCGTAATGATTCAGCGAAAAGCTGAAGTATTTCTTTAAATAAATCTAGATACCAAACAGTGGTCATATACGCTAGTGATGTCATGTATGACACCCAAGCTTGTGTCGACCAGAAGGGGCGTTTCCAATGAAGCCTCCCTTCGGGGCTTGTGTCGGTTCCCTGAGAGTCATGTGACAATGACAAACGAGGCCTCAAGTTTGCCGGAATCACGTGACTCACTTGTTCAGGCCTTCAACTGGTTTAATAAAGGCTTGTTCACATGGATTTCTCACTTCTCCAGTCAACACACTGTGCCTAGTAGCTCAATACTTGGTACAACAGCAATAAGTTTTGAATGGAGCCACTGAGAAAGAGGAGGAATTTTGGGAAGTAATTTCTCCAATAATGCAATGATGTAATTGTTGTTAAAAAAAAAAAAAAAAAAGCTGGAATGTAGTCAGAGGCTTTTTCTCTTTTTTTTGACGGGGGGGTTCTTCACTTAACAGATTCAGAGATGGTGATAACATTCCCTTTGCACCCATGCATTTTTAAGCAACATTATATACATGCAGACACATGTCCCTATTATTAAGATCTACAGTATTTGCTACAGAAAATCTGTCCCCTAGATGTCAGTACAATGAAGCTTCATGAAATGAACCTTTTGGTGAAACTACATCTAAATAAGGCATCATTTTGCCATCATTAATATATGCAGCAAAATAGAAACAGCAAAATACAAAAAGTAAAAAATTTAAATTAAAGCGCATACCAAATCTGTGAAGCAAAACAGATGAAATACAAGATAAGCTGAGAAACTAACAGCATAAATTAACTCGAGACACTAATGAAAACTAAACTTGAAAAACCTGTGAAGCATGAGACAGTGGCCAAATCTTTTAACATAAAAGTTCCCCCAAACACAAAGTCCAAAGAACACAAAGTTCCATGCGTACACAATACCATCGAGGAGACAACTGTGATAGCTACATGAACTCTGCATGAAGTCTGCTATCAGTCAGTGCATGGGCATTATTAACATTAAATATATACTTTCAAACTCAGCTTTACCTACAGCATTTAGACATTGATCTTTCATTTGTTTATCTGAAACTCTATGAAGTGATTTCTTTTTATTTTTTTTACGTATCCCAGTTAAGAAGCTGGGGTCAGAGTACAGGGTCAGCCAGGAGCAAATAGTTTTAAGGGCCTTGCACATTAGCTCAGCAGTGGCAGCTTTGCAGTGCAGGGGCTTGAACTCTGACTTTCTGATCAGTAACCCAGACCCTTAACTATATATGTATAGCTATAATATTCTGACAGATTACCCCTCATTACGGGCAGTCAATCACATGTTTTTTAATGTGTTGAGATTAAGTTTCTGTCAACCCCTTTCCTGTCATATTGCCTGATTGTGTGCAGCTGTTTTGCATTATCTCTTAGATAATTTGTTTATTTATACTCAGATGTGCTTTTATCTAGTTTCAAAACCTTATTCTGTTTTTTTTTTTCCTTTTTTTTTATTGGGTTCTCAGCTGTGTTTCTCTCATTGCACTTATGCAGTGTGTTTCTCTTGTTACCTTTTTTTTGGGGGTCTGTGTTTGTTTTTATCTGCCTGTTCCCTGTCCCAATTATGGTCTTTGATGATCATTCATGGATCACCAAATAAACACTGTGCTAAACACTATTATTTTCTGCCACATGCTTTAATAAGTAGAAACCCAGAAGAGTCTGGTTCCTCTCAGAGGTTTTTTTCCCCCCTGATGCCATCTCCTAAACTTTTCCTTGCCACTGGTGCTCCTGTGTTGCTCATTATGAATTGAAATCTACATACAGTATTTGTATGGACTGACGTATTGTTTATAGGAAAGAACCAGTGTGGCATGGATTTAAGTAGCTGCAAGTCTAGATAGCTGAATCTAATGAGGTCCTCCAGGTAATTCTGTTTGAAGAAACCATTAAGTAATTTTGGAAGGAATATTGGTCGGTAGTTCTTTACCGTTAGAGGTTGAGTGTCATTTCTTGAGGGGGTGGTTACATTGACCTGTTTGAATTCAATGGGAAATTTGACTTTCAAAAATTGCCTGGGGTGTAGGTCCTAGTGGAGATGTGAAAAGAAAAGATGTTGAATTAATTTTGCCATTTCCCTACTTGTTTTTCTTTCCCTTAGAGTGTATGTTGAAGATCCTTCATCAGAGCTAGAGAAAAATGCTCTGACATCACTCCTGGGTGCCAAGAAGTGTGAGGGAGAGGAGGGAGGGAACACCGAACATGGTCAGCTTGACCACAATGCAGACAAGTGCCATGCTCTGGAGGAGAGAGAACATAAAACAACTAGACAACATAACCAAGGAAAGGAGAGGCAAGGATACATAAGAACAGAAGAGGGACGAGGAGAAGGAAATACAGCTAATGCGATCAGGAACATGCAGAAGGAGACTCAACTAGGTGGCACAGGTAGGTATGGCCAACAGTTTCATCTGTGGGGATTAAAAGCTTTCATAGGTCAACCTAGTTGTTTTTTATTTGATAGGATGTATTTGTGTCCTTGTAAGTTGGATTGACTGTAGAGTGAAGCTATGAATGCAGCAGTGTTCTGTTGGATGAACTTATAATGGGTGAAATGTATTCACCACTGCCAGACACACACAGAGAAGCCTCGATGCTTTGGGCTTACTAAAAGTTGCTCTGGAAACACTCAAGTGAACTTTCCTTTTCTTTCTTGTCACATTTTCCATCTTGTTTTTGTAAACACACTTGCGTTGTGTTTTCTGTTCTATTTGCTTATCATCATCAGTATTAGCTAGGTACGATGGTAACTGTATAGCAATCTAAAAACTATAGTACTGTAGATAATACCAATCTGATTGATTAGAGTGGGTTGATTCGTTTGATTTGGCAGCAGTTCTGACAGTAGTGCCGACTGCAAAGCAGTTTTAGATTAAGTCTCTTGGTGCTTGACTCCATGGCAGTGTAAAATAAACACAATAATAAACTTGCTGTTATTTATCAAAGAAGGATCTATACTGTTAAGATGCTTGGCAAATATTTTGGTGGGGAGACGTTAATTTAACATTTACAGAAAGAAATGTTCTCTTTTTTATGTATCGGAAGGTGTATGGACATTTTGACATTTTATCAGTTATTTTTCTGTTTGTCTTAATAGGACAAACTACATTTTTGTGTTATTTTATAAAGTAAGTGCTAACATAAACTTCCTTGTTGCATGGTTGCTCCACAACAATAAATGTAACTATCCAAAAGATAAAAATGGTCATGATTAAAAAAAAATTATAACTGGTAATTGCTGTGGTATAAAAGCAACAGAAGACTTATTCAGTGAAAAAGATTGAATTAAGGCTAAAATTTCCAAACAAGTTTATTTTATTTACAACAAATTCTTAAAATAATAATAAAATTGGTATATTTAGGTTTAAAAAATTTAGGTAAAATTGGTATATTTAGGTTAAACTAATTAGATAGTTTTAAATTAAGTATTGTGCAATAATACATATTACTACATTGTATTAAGTATATACATTAAAAACTTTTTTTTATTTTAGTAAAATAAGCATAAATACATAAAATATTAAAGCTACAGTCCAGCATATTTTTTGTGTTGCTGATTTGAAAAATAATCAGTTTTAGGCACACACATTTCGGCACCTTAATCTGGGTTATTTGTTTGTTCTAGTGTTAAGTGGAATCAGTATGGACATGGAGAGCAGCAGCTCTCCAGCAGATGGAGCTGAAGTGTGTGTATCTAATGATGAGTCTCTGTGCCAGCATTCTGACCTGGGGGAGAGTACAGAGACCCAGTTTTCCCTGGACTGCTCAGATGCAGAAATGGACGATTCTGACTCAATGATCTCAGACAGGACAGTATCCTCCCACGCAGGCTTTCAGACCCATCTGTCCCGCCCTACCTGGTCACTGGCTTTGTATGGAGAAGGATTTTTTAGCCAAGAAGTGGTGGAGTATGCTTATAAACTGGGCAGTCACACTGACTCACCAAGCTTGGAAGATAAATCACAGGTAGGATCCACAACTAAACATTCATGTGTTTGAGGGGGATATAAATTTCTAACTTTATGTAACTATCACGTTGTGGTTGAATGTAAGATTTTGCTTGCTGGCTTTGTTTTCTGTTGTGAATGTGCCCTAATTTTTATTTTTAATGTCTGCTTAATGCTAACTATACTAAAAGGAGCCACCATTCTTAGATCAAGATTTTTACCAGGTATGTTTTATTTAATGGGAAAAAAAGTTGTTTTTTAACTCGGTTCCTTTTGTCCATATCATGTGGGTCATATTTTAAGGGTCTGCCCTTCATACTGTACATCATTACACTGTATTGTTGTAATAATAAGACCACAGTATGTTTATTAGGTAATGTGTTTTATTCTTTGAGTGCTGGTATTGCAAATAAAGGTTATGAGGCCTCCTTTGCTGTGCACCTACAGTGCATTCATGATACACATACTATGATGCGAGTGCTTAGATTGATACTGTGAGAGCCGTGTGCTTTGATTATCATGAAGAGAGCTTGGATGGCACCCTGGAGAGACAGTAAGAACTCTACTGGAGGACAGAAGCTACAACCGAGCTCTGCACACACCTCCTGCTTCAAAGCAATGATGTTACCATAGTGAAAGGTGCAGACACACCAAAGCACTAATCTCTGAATTAGAACTCATGACCTGGTAACAAACCAGGTACATGTAAACACACCATGCTTGTTTTTCTGTCTTTTAGTACCACTGTGGGTCTTTTAATGCCAGCACTGTTTCTTACCCAACTCTGTATTCGTGGATCTCTGCGCAGCCTTATGGCCTGAACTGTTTTATTTGATTTGTTATTCTCTGCAGGAACTTCAGCAACAACTGATGATTGAGAGCAGAAATTTAAAGAAGACCAGAAACTTTTACCACAAACTTATTCAGCAAGAGAGGAAAAATAAAGGTAAGGGCAATTGTATTATAGAAGAAAAGGACTGTTGATCATATACCGATCTGTCACAACACTAGCACCACTGCCAGTTGAATTAAACAACAATAAATTGGTGACAGAAGAATTGGCACCCATGGCTTATCTATTGCCTATGGAGAACAAAGGATAGCCTGTCTGGTCCTGTACCCACAGAAAAGCCAATGTAACACAAATTGCTAAAAAATGTTAACACTTGCTATGATAGAAAGGTACACTCAGTGCATCACAGCCCACATGTCTGGTGCTTAGCAAGCAAAGAGTTCAAGGCTGATGATCCAGGCAAAAAATTCCCCAGCTCTCAGACCGACCGAGCATTCATGGAATGCACTGGACAAACAAGTCTGATCCCCAGAGGCCCCCCCACCCCCGCCACAACCCACAGCACCCAAAGGAGCGCCTTCTAACGTACTAGTGCCACCGTACACCACAGCATACTGCCCCAGTGGCACAAGGGGAATCTACACAATACTGGGCTTAATATTTTGTATTTTAATGTTATGATTGATCTGTTTATATTTTGTATATTTTTTAAACATGATGGATGCTGTTTTTGCAGGTTCTGAAGCAAAGGTGATGCTCTGTAAACTGAGGGCCCAGTTTGATGAGCTAAGAACTAAAGTGGAGTTTCTTGACTTCGTAAGGCAATATCTCCAGGTAGGGCATTACAGTATCCTTGTCACATATGACAAAAACTTCATCTGTTGTTTACATCATGTGCTGTTTACATTTCTGATAGTAATGACACAATACTTTTTTCCCCTTATTTATGTCATGAGGATGTTTCACTGCTGTAAAACAGACATACTGTAAAATGTAAACTTTAGTTATAAAAATATAAGTTCTTCTATAATGAAGGGCTTGTACCGCCACAAAGATTATTTTCCAAGTTCCAATGTATTTTATAGCTTTTGTATTGCATCTGTTTTCCTCCACTTGCAATTTTAAAGTATTAAAGAGTCACATTATGTTGTACTTTTTATTAGTTCCTGTTATCATAGCTATGTAGCATTTACTAACAGTTATACCTTCTCTAACCTCTTTTTTTTGGTTAAAGTTAATAAGACAAAAAAAAAACCTCTGTATCCAGCAAATCTCACTTGTGGCAGAAAACACAATAAGAAATTCACAGTATTACTAGAACAATCAATATTCAGTTTTTTCTCTATTTTAAAACTTATCCATACTCACAGAGAACCTGCTGATCCTGTGAGTCAAATTTATTTATAAAAAAATAATGGCTAGCAAATAAAAAAAAAATATAAATTTCTATACATTTCTGTTAAAACTATATAACACAGAATAACTGAGCCCTAAGTTCATTTAATTCATTTATTTATGAATGTGTTCCCCTAGACAATGCAGTTTATTCTGACTTAGATATTAACAATCCTGACGACTGATGTCTTTGTGCATGTCAGGTGTTGCATGTAGAACAGTGGGGGTTACCCCTCTCTCTACTGTCCTGTCTGGCTTCTTCTGGAACTTCTACTGTAGACCTTAAGGCCTGTGAAGATCCAGGCATAATGAGCCTCGTGTGTGAGAGGAACAGAACAAGAGGTTGCTGTCCTCTACTGGCTGGAACACCCAAAGGCCTGATGGCTTATTTATATGCCAGGTAGAGTAAAAATTATGCCTTAAATTTTGAGGTTGTCAATGAATGTTAGTTTTTTTGTTGTTTTATTAGCTCATCTGAAACCTTTCACGTACAATAATCTTTTTGCATCATCTTTTTGTCGTATTTATTTTTTATTGATGTTATGCTCATAGTATCCTGTTTTATCAAGTGATGTCTTACCAAGTGTCTGATATTTTAAAACAATATTTCATTAGAGCTACAGGCAAAAATATGAATTATAATTGGATAATTTTCTTGCTACACTGTCAGTTACCTTATGTGACTTTTGAAGATTTGTTGAAATAGAAACATTTTATGGATATGGAGTTGTTCAATAGTGTGAAAAAGTGACCGACTAAGTGGCCGCGCCTCTGCCTGTTCAGAACTCCGCGAGTTGGCAGCCTGCGGATCTGCCCGTTCTGAACAGTGCGTATTTATGCGCGGTTCTGCCCCTCGTGAGACCTGCATCGTTGCATGATGAGCAAGCCGAGGGCAACAGTGGCAAGGAAAAACTCCCTGAGATGACAATAGGAAAAAAGCTTGAGAGGAACCAGACTCAACAGGGAACCCATCCTCATTTGGGTGATAACAGATAGCAGGAATTGATCTACAGTTATACCGTGTGTTAGGCGGCTGGAAGTTCAATATAACAGTTGATGTCTTTAAGTTAATATGGAGGCCAGTTCATCATTTGAGGCTCAGGTAGACTTTCTGAAACTCCAGCCCTGAACTATTGAGCAACTGCAGTCACAAATCCTTAGAGAACAGCTGTCTGCATCAGCCAAGGCCAGGACCGTCTTTATTCACCACACTCATCCCAAGCAGACAACACGGGGCATCCAAGCAAGAGATATCCAACCAGAAGCGGGGCACCAGGATGAGTCAGACAGACCCAGGGGGCAGAAGAGGTCTGGACCACTGGCTGCTCAGGAACGACATGTGTAGCTCGACAGAGAGAGACAGGGAGAGTTAAAGAGAGGGAGAGAGAGAGAGAGAGAGGAGGACATAGGAGAGAGCAGAAGAGAAGGGGAGATAAGTTAGGTATGGTCACAGACACATACAGTAATGTATAAGGTGAATGTATATTTAGTGCAGAGTGCAAGCAGGGACTCCGGCAGGACTAACTATGACAGCATAACTAAGAGGGAGAGTTAGAAGGAAACAGACAAGAGGGCTCTCTGGGATATAAAGCAATCAATCACAATGGTTTCCAATTGTGGACACTCTTAGTTTGAAGTTGAGAGGAAGTGACCTGTGCCGAGTTTTGTGTCTTTGTTTCCTCTTCTTCTTCTGGACTCTATGCTTGAGTCTGCTTATTTGATTCATCAATTGTTTTGTACTAGTAGTAGGCTGTCGTTCAGTAAATGTAATTGTGAGAAGAGACTCATGTGGTCATTATTAGAAGCTTCAGCTACACAGGAAAACACTTTGACAGTGATAACACAATTAAGAAATTCCAAGTCAAAGGAAATTACTATTAATTACAAATTTTTGTAAGGAGATTTAATTATTGTGTCTGACACTGTTCTAGGGTAAAATACTAAGTAGCCCTATGATTAAATATCATGTAGATCAACCTGTAGCAGCAATATTTTTTCAAGTACAGTGGAACCTTGGATTACGAGCATAATTCGTTCCGGAAGTGGGCTCATATTTCAAAACACTTGTAAACCAAAAACGAATTTCTTCATAAGAAATAATGGAAACTCAAATGATTCCTTCCATATCCCAAAAAAAATAAATACATAAAAATAATTAACAAAAAATATTAAGTAAAAATAAAACAAATTAACCTGCACTTACCATGCGTGATACATGATACTCGTAAACTAAGACTTATTCGTTTTCAACTCATAATTTATTAAAAATCTTTGCTCGTCTTGCAGAACGCTCGCAAACCGCGTTACTCGCAATCAAAGGTTTCACTGTAATCATTTCCTGTATTACATTATCAGTCTCTCACATTGTTGTAGAGGAATTTTGGCCCACTGTTCTTTACAACATTGTTTCAGTTTAGTGAGGTTTTTGGGCATTCGCTTATGCACAGTTCTCGTAAATTCCCACCACTACATTTCATTTGGGTTGAGGTCTGGACTTGGCCATTCCAAAACCTTGATTATTTTAGTTTTTAGCCATCTGATGTAGATTTACTGCTGTGCTTCGGATCATTATCCACTTGCATGACTCATTTACCACCATACTTTAAGCTGTCAGACAGATGGGCACGCATTTGCCTCAAAGATACTCTGATATACAGAGTCAACTTATTGACTGCAAGGTGCCTAGGTCATGCAAGGTGCCTCCACTGCAGTGTTTGACAGTGGGTAATGAGGTGCTCCTGCTAAAATGCTATTTGGTTTTTCACAAGTATGGAACTGGCCGAATAACTTTGGTCCCATCTGACTTTGTTCCAGAAGATTTGTTCAGATGCAGGTTTTTTTTCTTCTTTTTTTTCTGATCATTGCACATCTGACCTTGTGTGACTGTGCTGGGCCATCCACTCCTGGCTAGATTGGCAATTGTCTTGAATGTGTTCCACTTGTGAATGATCGTTCTCTCTGTATAACTCCAAATTTGCGTGAAAGTGGTTTAATAATCCTGGCATTGTTTTTAACACTCCAGACCAGCAAACTGCCAAAACTGTGGGTTTCATAGCGGTCTGTGGACCTGCTTATGATCAATTAATCAGGAGCTGATGACTGGCAGCACCTGGCTTCAACTCACCCTCTTAAAATCTGTATTGTGCACATGGTTTTCCTTTTTGGTTTTATTTTTGTTAAATAAATTATGGCACAGTGAAAAAAGTTGTGTCATTGTTTATCTGAGGTTGTATTTGCCCAATAGTAAGACCTGCTATGATCAGATTTTTTGTTATGTTTTTGTACAACTAACTTTTACACGACTGTATGTTCTCAGTATGTTTATTAAATAAATAATATTTCCCTGAAATAGGATATCTATATCATAAGGATGTATCCTATAAATCTATAGGGTAGATTTTACTAAATAAGTCATCTTTCTCTTTTCCTCTATCATCTTGTGTACACAAAAAAAAACTCCTGTTTATGTATTATTTTATATATTATATATTGTAATTTGAGTTAAGGGTTGTTTTCTTTGGTTTTCTTTAGTTTTCTTTAGTGCAGCATAAGTGGTACCAGGTCAGGAATGACACCTTTTCTTTCCTCCTCTGACAGAAATGCTTTTTTGGAAGGATACATCCAGCACTTTCTCTATACCTACCGCTATTTCTGTACCGCTGAGGAATTACTCCAGTTTCTAATGGACAAATTTAACAGCTCTGTAGTGTAAGAATCATGTCATATCAGTACCATTTATTACATAGCTGGTTAATAACTACTTGGTTATTAACACTGATTGTCCTGTGGGGGTTGTAAAATATGCATACAGAGCAAACAAGGACTTCTCTACTGACAGCGCTAAGGTATACCATCGCACCCTGGACCTGTTAGAGTGTTGGATAGAAGACAGACGGTCAGTGGATTTTAGCTCCAACTCCCGTCTTCAACCAACACTTGACAACTTCCTCACATCTGAGGTAATACTAGGCTGTAACAATCATCCGTTTTGTGGTAAATCACCTCATCCTTTATTGGACTTGTAACTTGTATTGTCTGTACAAGGTTGTCTGTGGATTACCAGTGCTGTTGTGTTGTGGCTGCAGGTAGCTCCAGTGGACAGTCGTGGAGAGAGTCTACTTAAGATGCTACAAAACAGTCCTAAAAAGAGTCGGGGCTATGGGATGCCAGTTTGTGGTGAGAATCCAGGCAGTGGTTGGGAGGATCTAGATGTCCAATCGGTTCAGTCCTTTTGCAGGAAATCTTCTGTTGATGATGCAGCAAAGAAGGTCAGCATGTTGGATTTGGCCTCATTCTCTGTCAATTAAAATACTTTGAAACGTTCAGGATGGTAATATTCTATAAAATAGTAAAAATAATAATAAAAGTAACAATTTTTTCTTATATGATTCATCCTTTGCTTTTTCCCCCATTTTATTTTTTATTATATTGTTTTTGGTATATGTTTTATGTGAATTACATTACTCGTAATTTCTTAATCCTGGTATTTGTTATTAATGTCCTAGTCTACATTTTTGTGTTTCTATTACCAGCACTAGATCTAGACATTATAATATTTCTACGTATTAATATATCTAGTTATTTGCCAAGCCTGTGTTTGTGCATCCTATACTCAGAGTCTTCGGTGGCATGTATCACGTGTGGTGGAGCCCCAGATGAGCCAACCAAAAGATAAGGTGTACACAATCGCTTCAGCACTGCCTCGACCCTGCTACAGTTCCCTGCAGGGTCAGCTGACCAACATGTCTGTGAAGACCGAGGAGAGATTGGCATTCAGTCGGACAGAGCACAGTCCCTTGAACACAGCACAACAGCTCACACTGCTGCAACAGGTACCAAGAGAGTGGAGAGCACACCTTCTTTTTCAATAACTTCTTTCTCTTTTGCTCCTGGTTGTGATCTCATAGTTAGAGCAGTCTGGTCTGGTACCAACAAGTAAATGGTACATTGATGCAAATCTAGCAACACTTTCATATGCAGTGCTATGGTATTTACATAAAAAAGAATAGTCAGTTATTGCTATGTGTCTACCATCAAAAGTAATTTTATATCTCAACACACATGATGTATGAAAATATGCTGGATGAATAAACAAATACTTTGTTACAATTTAAATCCCTTTGTTCAAAGTGGTAGAGCATTATGGGTATTTTGGACTCTAGGCATTAAGGATTATTGTGGAGATCTATTATTGCACTATACTGTATGTTCAGCCCTGTAGTTTTGAACACCAAAATAAAATGATTTTCCAAGAGGAATGTTATATTTTCCTCTTATTCCCTGGATATTGAGAATGCACAAACCCATCCCAACCACTAGAGGGTGCTTCTTTTCCATTCCTTATTTCTTTATCGTTCCAATTTATCAAGTACATTTGTTTTGATTCAGAAGTGTCTGTGCAGATTTATCCAACTGTTTTGTCTTTGATTTAGGAAATCTTCCAAGGCTGTCACCCCGTGCATTTCCTCAACTCCAGAGCGCAGGGAGTGAAAGAAAAGGCAGTCAGCATCTCTAAGTGAGTCTGCACAGCCTGCATTTCACCCGAATGATTTTAGAATGAAAAGTGAAGAGTCCAATATGCTTTGTAAAGCACATTACAAAAATATATATCTGCTGAGTTTACAAGTTCAACAAATATTTGACCCTGAGGAAATTCCTGTTCTGTAGAGGTTTGATACTACAGCCAAAAACAACTAAAAGGTTTTAGCCTCTATATGCAGATTAATTTAGCTACCCTATCTGTATAGGGAAGCTAAATTAATCTGCATTTACTATCTGTATAGGGAAGCTAAATTAATCTGCATTTACTATCTGTATAGGGAAGCTAAATTAATCTGCATATAGAGGCTAAAACCTTTTAGTTGTTTTGGCTATCTTGACATTCAGTGATTGTATTTTGATTTTCAAATCTAATCATTGGACATTCGGTTTGGAAGGTAGTCATCCAACCAACAGGGTCTGGTCAACTTGGTCTGGTCAGCCTGACTTGTACCTTTCCCAACTTAATGGTGTTAAATTAAGGATCAAATTTGGCACTTAAAAAAAAAACAGGCAAAAGAAACACAATCTGGCTGCATGAGTGTTTATGGAACAAACATTTACACGGGGGTTTGCTGATCTGTTCGTGATTAGGGCAAGAAAGTAAAATGGAAAAATCCTATACTGGCGCATAAGCTGTTACTGGCACTCCAACTGTATGTGGAGAAAAATAAGTGAGCGCTGGATAAGAGCCAGCAGCGACATGTGGATATGCAGTGAAGTGCGATATAAGAATCCTGCTCTAACTGTTCCTATTTTAGCAGCATGGCTGTGTGTTGGATACATTGTCCTATATTTAATTTGATATAGACTAATGCTTTACTTTAAGATTGTTTTAAATGACATTAATTAACATATTAGTTAACAAAGAGCATTAATTCACCATATAACAAAACGATAGATAGATGATAGATAGATAAAAATGTATAATATTAATAACATTATTTTATAATTCCTGACCATAAAAAGTATATAATTTATATAAGTATTAATTGTTATTTACTTTAATTCATGGTTTAAAATGATTAGAGCATGCTACCAGCTATTTGGTAGCATGATCTAAAGATGTTAAAGATGCATTACTAATATTTTGTTTAATCATGTGTATTGCCCAGATGTTTAGCATCCGATGTCCCCCCACTAGAGGGCAGTAGTTTGTTTGTCGGTGATGTGCCCGGACATGATGGGCCTCTAAAGCTTCTCCTGAGATATGCAGAAAACATCAGTAACTGGGTCTCAGCTGAGATTGTCATCACAGACTCCTTGAAGGTAATACTCTAATAATTAGTATTAGTACACTATTAATTAGTATACTTAGTTTGTGCACTTTTCTTTTGATCTAAAATTATATAATTAAACAGCAGATAACATTTTCTAACAAACCACAATGTGCCTAGAAAAGAATGCACATTTTAGTATTTGACTATCATTTTTAGTGCATCAGACAAAATCATTAAATAATGAATGTATATAATTTAGACAGGCTTGACCCAGATGCTGTGCTCCAAATGGAGGTGGTTGTTTTTCTTCCTTCTAAGCCAGACTCCATCTCAACCTGGTTGTTTATCTTTTCTTGGGAACTGAGCTGAATTAATTATTTTTTTAGCCATCACCCGCTGTGCTCTGTCTTCTTTTAGGTACAAACAGCCTTGCTTGGCAGGTTTCTCATTATTGCAAAGCACTGTTTTGAGGCAAGAAACTTTGCTACAGCCATGCAGATCCTCGGAGCACTTGAGAACGTGATTGTTCGACAATTACCGGTAAAACTGGACAAAATTAATAGTAATGTTGTTTTACTGTAGTTTACAAGGAGTGAAGCAGCATTTATTATTATACCACATTCTTTATATTTAATTCAGTATAATAATAATAATTATAATACTTGTCAATTAATTGGAAGCACAGTTGACTTAAGGCCATAAGCTGCTAATGAGTCAACATAATTGCACATAATTATTTTTTCAATCTGTCTACAGTTTGATCTAAATATGGAGACAATATTTCTTTTTTTTTCTTTTACACATGCGCAGATGTTGCGAAAACAAATAACTTTATTAGGTTAAAGACCTGCTGTTTTTTTTCTAGAGTCCTTAGAATTCAGCAATGACTAATACAGTTTGAGATACTGTGAAGCGCTGTTTACGTATCAAAAATGGTAATTGCTAAAACCAGAGAATGATTATATTTTGTCCACATCTAAATATACTCAGGGAAAGACTGCGTGAAAGTGAATATACATCCTTTGTGGCAGCTTCCTAATTTTCACTCAGCTTGGATCAACCTGGCGATGTTTACTAAACCATATTACTGTTTGGGACTGCTTGCACTTGCAGGCTTGGAAGCAGCTGTCAGCAAAAATGTCAGATGTTCTTGAGGAGCTCAGGGCGGTTCAGGTAGGAGAGAGCTTTAATCTATGGCATACTGTAGTAAGGGATAACATCTATGCTGAAACAGTAAGATCTGGATAAACGAGATCAGGTTTCTGAAGTAATCATGGCTCATCTGCTTTGTGTCTTTGTTACAGGTGTTTCTGAAGAGTGACAGTATGTGTATGATGGAGGGAGAGAGGGGAAGGAGGCAACCCACACTGCCTGATGCACACATTCTGGCCATGCACATACAACAGCTGGAGATTGGCGCCTTTACTCTCACGAACAAAGCGTACAAGTGGCCCAAGTTACGGTCAGAAACTGTGGCTTTATTCAATTGTACAGATGTTTCATGAAGATGCTTTTATCAATATCCTAAACAATGTGTGCTAATGTGTATGTGCAGTGAGATCAATTTCCTATGCAAAACCTAAGCATGATGTAGGTTATTTAAAAAAGCAGAGGAATGAAAATGTAAAAGTGATTGACATTTACAGAAAACTTCAAGCACAGTAGGGCAATAAAAGTCTTACCCGCAGTATTTGAATGGTACATATGATTTATAGAAGGCTGTATTTCCCTGAACGAAGATCCCGGGTGAAGTGGCTCAGAGCCCGCTGCAGTCTTTCCCACGAGTGGAACAGCTGATCCTTGAAAATCGATGGATAACTTGTTGGCAACTTTCAGAAGAGATGCATCTGTCTGTGGAAACTATACACACAGTCATTCATGAACACCTGCATTTCTGTTAGTCGAGTGCACACTGAGTACTGAGAGAGCTCTCTGCCTTCAACCGGCACAGAAGATCTGCAGCGAGTGAAAAGAAGGTTTCGACGCGGAATTCAAGGATGCCTGATCATGGCTCCAGTGTACTGAGAAAACTTTCCTATCTTGATGGTATCCAAGCATTTGTGAGACACTGGAATAAGTGCCTTAGGGAATGATATAGAAAAATAAAGGTAGTTTTAATCTCATAGCTATATAATGTTCCATTATTCTGCACAATCCTGGTTTGACTCGAACGCCCCTCGTTCATTTCCACTCCTATTTGCCAAATAATGTGTAGGGGGAGGAGAGGAGACGTGTGTTCTGTTTGTTATTGATAGCTGTGCCAAGATCAGATCTTTAAGAGACATTAAATATGCAAGATGCAATTGGAATGCAGTTTGATTTGTTTGGATTTTTTTATATGCTCTATTAAAATGCTGTCAGTGTCTTGAGCAAACATGCCGTATGAATCCAGCTCTGCTGCATTAATATTTAGTCATCTTTTTAAGAAAGGTTCTGTTCATTTCAAGATGCTAAATTATCTGCAGACATAAAACCTGCTTTTCAGTCGTATCAAATTGCACACACAATCACCAAGACTGGACTTTCAGACTTAATAAGAGTATGACATCATGTCAACACAGCCTCTCAAAGTTTAACAGTTAATAAAATGTCTCTACTTTAAATCAATTTATAGATTGATCAAATAGTCACATGTTAGTTGCGTAAATCTTTAATCCTATACAATAATCTGCTGTTTTAAGAAAGAGAATGTCGTAAACTCATCAACAGTAACGTTGGCTAGGATTGCTACACTTGCTAGACATGTACATATTCCTGACTAAGAACATGCTTCATTTGTCACTGTCACCAGACACAACCCAAAATATTCTCAAATTAAACCATAATTCACACACATACATTGGTAGACATCTGTGGGGATCAGAGGTCATGGAGATACTGATCGAGTGGTAATGACACAGCTGGTGGATGCACATGTTACAGTGTCCAGTCAGGTTCACACATCCTGAGTGTTCACAAGCTCGTGTACACCAAGCGTGAGGAGTGTGTGCAGCCAGATGGTGCATCAGTGGCGACGGGCTGCTTGGGGTGATGGGTTTGTGCCAGATACCTGAGGGGATGGGTGTTGTTGGCAGATGCCAGGGTGTGAGTGGGTGCACTGAGAGTTAGACACACAGCTGGTTGTTATACACCCAGAGCTGTCTGATGGAATCAGGACACATATTTGTCCCAAGCCAAGGGGAAGTTCAGCTAAAGGCTTGCTGAACCATCCTCCACTGACTCAATTGTACAAAGTCATACTTGTTTGTTTAAGGTTTGCAGTTATTCCTTCATGACACAGCAGGATTCATACAAATGAACTCGCATCTGACATTGTTTCTGCCACAATCTGTGCTATGCCTAGCTAACTGAGCTAAATTTGCTTGAATTTATCCTTTTTGCCCTGGTACCCTGTGAGCCATGGATGTATAGTTTGTGTTAAAATACTATAGGCCATTGATAAGTCAAACACAATTATTCAATCACACTTACAGTATATTTGCATAGAATTGCATTTTCTTTTTACTTGATTGTACATTAAAGCAATTTCTTTCAATATAATTCATTAGCAATATAATTATTAATAATAAGAGAATAATGCAATCAAAATTTAATTGATTTTAACTCACTCTCAATTTCTTTTTTATCTTTTCCTCTACAGGACTATAGCACGTGTGGTAAGTCAAGTCCATGCTTTCCAGGAGTACACATATACATTCACTCCTGATCTAGAACTACAGTCGTATCTTCAGGCCCGAATCAGCCATCTGGGTGCTTGTGATGTGTCACTTCTTGCCGCTGACAATGATGCCAACTTCAACCAGCCTGCTGCAGAGCGTCACACACGCCGCATGCAAGACACATTGCGCAAGGTCAAAGCCTCCTTCCAGTAATTCTGAGAGAGATCTGTCATAGACACATTGGGACAAGTGACAAGTGGCAGAGATGAGGGAGAAGAAAGGCCATCTCTCAGAAGTTCTGTGCAGAAGAAGTTAATACATGTGGTTTTTAGTAACCAGACACTGGGGGAGATGTAATCAAGTACCAGGCTGTGGATGTTAGAGACATGTGGACTCTGAGAAAATTTGCTCTACAGCGCAAGGAAACCTACATTTTTTTATTATTCTTTTTTTTTTTAATGTGGTCAAAGTTATTCAGTCTTTTGTGTGTGTGTGTGTGTGGGGGGGGGGGGGGGGGGTTACCTCTAACCCTGGGTTAGCAAAGCAATTAGATATTTTCTTAAAGAAATATCAGTGCTTTTCCAACCTTATCTTTATCTACCACTTCTGAAGCATAATATTTAGTTTTCAGAGTAGTGGATGGATAAGGCTTGAAAAAAAACTGCTTAAATAATTCTTTGTATTAAAAGAAAAAAACCCAGTGAAAAAATTTACTAATTGTTCATAATAATACTGCAATACGGTGAATTGAAATATCTGTAATAAACAGCCATGGCTTAATTCCATTACCTTAAATGCTAGAAAGTGCACAAATACCTGGTAGCTCAATTCAATTAAAGCATGCTAGCTATGTGCAGAACTAAAAATGTAGAATTATAAGAGGGTTATTTTAAGTAGGATTATTTCTCATTTAGTGATGCAGGGCTAAAGTATCTGGTTATATTTTTTTCTGCATATTACAGGTTGTAGTGTATTTTATTTATCTTTAGAGCAATCATGTAATTTAGCTTTATAAGTCAATGTGGAATTATTATTATTATTATTATTTGGAGGGTTGGTCCGGTGGGGTTCTTTCTCTCTCTCTCTCTCTCTCTCTCTCTCTTTCTGTGTGTGTGTGTGTGTGTGTGTGTCCACCCCTCTTCCCGAGGTGAGGAAACAGGCGCTCCTGGAGGTCGGTGCTTCTCTGTAGTCGCCACTTCAAAGCGCTTCAGATAAACACATTTAATTGGTAGGCGAAGAGCTCCGACCTCTCTAAGCACAGATCTGAGATAAAGGAAGCAACCAGCCTGCTGTTATCATCCTCACTAGAGCTAAACGATCCCTTTAGGAGCACATTGTTACCCGGCGGCGACTTAGGCGCTCAAAGGGATTAAGCAACTCTGAGAGAGTCAACACATACAGTGAGATATAACCTGATGAGTGGGATTAACATTGCATTCACATTGTCTGTGTGCCAATGTATTTCACATGAAATCTTTTACTAGATTTATGTCTTACTCTTGGAGTGTATGTTTAATCAAATGCGACGCTATAATTAAAAATGAGAAATAAATGTGCAGTAAGTTTATGTAAATATGCGTGTTTCCTTGCATTATGAAGCAGAGGTTTCTGGATCGCTTTGGGATTTGTCTGAAATGTCAGTATTGAGGAGTGTATTGTTTGGCCAGTTTGCATGTGAAATGCAGCTCCATCAGCTCTGACTGTGCTGCTACTGTAATCCGTTTGATGTTCTCTGTCCAAACGGCGGCGGCGCCAGCGGCTCTCCAGGACACCAGAGACGTGTTACTGCCAAGCCATTTGAACTCTATTGTCATTTCCATTGTCTCCTTCACAAAAGGAAGGTGTGCTCAGGAAAACGAGAAACGCAATACCGAGAGTGGCTGTGAGATCGACCAGCATTAGATAGATACATGACTGTCATTCACATTTTCATTGACGTTAAACTGCGCATTAACGCTTTCATTCATGAGGGTTTTAAAACGAGACAGCATGAAACGGGTTTAAACTGTAGATGTAACAGATCTGGATTAAAAGATTCAACATTGGTTGTTCTTTAAGCACCGTTTCATGAAATTGAATGTGTGCTAACATTAATGTGGATTTTCAGTCCCAGCTGCGTGTGTTATAATAATAATATGATCCAGGGCTAGCCTGAAATAAATCTGCAAGTTGATTCATTTCAACTGGACTTCTTTCTTGTTAGGTAGAAACGTTTCACTACATATCCAAACAGCTTCTTCAGTCTAAAGAAGAAAACTGAGAATGTTAAATGTAATGCAAACGTGAAACGTCTCAAAGTATACGTAAAGTGTTTATGTTTTAAATCATCAGTTTAATTTTAAAAAGCAGGTCAACCTGGGTGTAATTTCATATAAGTTGAAATATAACAATAGAAATTAACCTGAATTGTTTGCATTGATGTGTCTTTTGCACTCTGGTTTATACGTTATGTATATGTTATATTCAATATTATAGGTTCATATTGATGCATAGTACTTTTAATAAGAAATCTGCTCCTATGGGCACTATGACTTGTTCTCAGCCAGATGTTGGATTCGTATAAAGAACTAGCAGACAGCTGATGTCTCCAGAGATGTTCTCACAGACTCAGTGGCGCCAGGTTTTCACACAATCACAGGATATGTAAAGACTTCAATAACGACCCATTAGCCCTAATGATTGCAAGTCGAACAGGCGTTAAAACACATACATGCATATGCTAATGCCGACTGGTGTCCGGAGGCGGTATATATACACCGTGGGTTCTCTCTAGGGCGTCACAATCCTCTTGGGACTTTCACTGGATACACTTGGACCAACTCGAGCTGAAACATGGTGAAAAACTTTTCCGTGGAATGGCTTGCGCAAAGCTTTCATGACTGCCAACAGGATCCGGAACCAATGCAGTCTTCCCAGGCTCCTGTAAGGCGACATGTCCCTTGTTTGGTTCAGCCGCGGCCTCCGACATCTTATGACAAGGTTTACATTCAGACCAAACCGAAATGTAGCCGGATTGAGGAGAACACCAGCACAGAGGAGCAGAAGGTGAAGGAAGGCATGGTGTTTACGCACTCAGCTCAGAGGAATTGCACTTCTCCAAGTTGTAAGTACTTTCAGTGTCAGCTTTTGTAGTTTTCTTGACTGTGCAAGTTACTCAAACGTGATTCTGAGGTGCAGATCAATAACCAGGTGTGCTTTTGTTTTCTTCAGCTTCAGAGAACAGCGGTTACTCTTCTGGTTATGAAAGCGAGGCCGCTCCGTCAGAGTGTCCCTCCATTGAAGATGGAAGTGAGGGGGAAAGAGATGGAGGCGCCCACCGTAGAATCAGAACCAAATTCACCCCAGATCAAATTGAAAAGCTTGAGAAAATCTTCAACAAACACAAATACCTGGACGCGAGTGAGAGGGTTAAAACAGCACAGAAACTCAACCTATCCGAAACTCAGGTAAGATGCAATCCTCGTGTGCATCATCTTTTGCCTTAATGAAAGTACACAATCGTTGAAGCTACATGTCCGTGTCTCCAATCTAACCGATTTTCTTCTTTATCGGATGCAGGTTCGGACTTGGTTTCAGAATCGCAGGATGAAGCTGAAACGTGAGGTTCAGGAGTTGAGGGCTGAATACACGCTGCCTGCTTTGCCGCATTATCTCTTACCAGCGGTTCCAACGCTTCCTTTCCACTACGGCGGCGGACAGCGCGTGGCTTTCCCCGCAGCTCCTCACGTGCCCAACCCGCACGCAATTCCAACTATCCCCGTTCATCACCGCGCCATCCCGCACCAGCAGATCATTCCTCAGCACAGCCACCATATGATCCCCATGCAACATCACTATTAGACTTTATAAAATATCATGAAGAATATGTGCATTTTTTTAAAAATATTGTTGCTATGTGCAATATATATATGATGTACAGTTTTGTATATAGAACTATTTGCTAAGAGTTTTATTGGGAAAAAAGTTTATTTATTAAAAATATTTTATTTTTTAATTACTGCTTTTGTCTTTTATTCCACCAATTACAATGACACAAGTCGAAATTAGTAACTTGAGCAAAAAGATGTCTGTATAGTACACTACACTAAAAATGAAGTTTAAGGTTTTCTGCTCACAGGAATATCACAACTTTCGTACTACTTGATAACCGTCAGCCATGATGTGACAATACGTCACAATACACTTTTCTAATTAACAAACGATACAAAGCAGAAGGGTGACACACTGGAGACAACATAGGCTATTTAATATTTTTCTCTAATACTGTATATTTAAATAAAACTTTGCACATAGTTAGCACATCCAATCAGACTGTTGGTTAAAATATTTCAACAGGGGCATATAATGCTGTTTAATAGTTTAGTGCGTACTCTAGGCAATGTTGAGCTTTATGCTATAAATTAAGCTGTCAGTCATATCAGTCCTAGGCCCTTATCAGCAGTGATCATGCTCCTGTGAGTTGATTATATTGCTTTTGAGCTTTGGGGGATTGAACAGGGATCTTTGTGATAAGTGATAATCTTATATCAAGCACTTCAAAGAGCACGAAACCCATCGGCTGATGCATCACGCAGTCTAACTTTTTAAATTATTCAAGTTATTTTGTATTATATTGACATAATTAAAACTAAAACTAATAATAAGTGTTTAGTGTAAATATGCATATATTATTGCAATTATTCTTGTAACGTGTCAAACTTAAAAGCCAATGCTTATTTATAAATGAGTGAATAAATTAAGACATTGAATTAGACGAGTCCCAAGTAAAAGCATATAAAACTTAGCATATACAAACCAATAAATATCCTAAATATCACAAGAGCATATGACGAAAAGTACAACAAAATAAATAAATAAATAATATGGACAAAGAAAGTCGAAATTGAGAAACTGTCAAGAATAAAAACAATTTATAAATAATAAACTAGGCGCATCTTGCAACTCTTGCATCACAAAGTTCCTTTCGGTTAGCCTAGTGTAGGGCATTTGAGATCTTTTCTTTCTGTTGTGAGAGAAATTGTACATGTTGAACATTGAGCATTACATTCACAAACACACGTGTTTATACAAAGCTGTTCATGTTAGCGGATGTGGGTGAATCGTTAGGCTTTATTTAAATGAGTGCCCCATATACAACAGCAGTGTGTGTGTGTGTCTGTGAGTGTGTGTGAGAGAGAGAGAGAGAGAGAGCAAATCCGTACTGATCCCACACTGCGCTTTCATATGCACCGCACCTAATTCTGTTTGTCTCTGTGACCGCACTTCAAAAGCGACCTAACGAGTAGATCATGGCCTACAATTAGTCCTAATTAAGCCGACCATTGATGAGTTTACACTCTTGACAAAAGCCTAAGGGACTGGCTCCGTGAAGTCTAGAGTCTGTGTGCTATTCAAGGCCCTATCCATAGAAAATGCTTGATTAACATTTAGCATTTGATCACTCACTAATGCAATTAAATGGATAAAAGTGTAGTGGATATAGTGAGTTGAAAGGTAACAAACTGAGCCACCGAAAGTGATCAAAATGACAGAATGTTCATTTATTTAAATATTTCAAAGAGTGAAACCAGTTTTGCGTCCACAGTAAAGTCAAGACGTGATGTAAATCAATTGCCCTTTCACAATAAACCAAATGTAATCTTTTCTAATCCAACTGGAATTGTAACAAGATGGATCAGTGGTCACTACTTTATCGGATTATCAGTACATATCCTAGCCCCACCAGCGGAAAAATCCCATAACGTGTTTTGAGGGAAGGAAATCTTTATGTCTATGTCAGGAAATAATATTTTATTTATAGGTTTCCACGTTTCAGAGCGCCTATACGCAACAACTCTGGTGGAATTGGTGGAACGGTGCGGAGTTAGAAGGCGCCAGCGGCTAATTCAAACTCTCCTCTTAGTAGACATCAAACGGCACCCTCTCACCTTTGCTTTGCTTTAGTGTTTCACTATCAAGTCCGCTTTGACGACAGAACAATACGGGTACAGCTAAGAGACAGACAACTGTCCCCTTCAGCAATATAATACAATGCAATAGTCTGCATGAAAGTTATAACATGCAAAAGAAGATTCATTAGACATACCTGGTTTGTCATAACTTGCATACCTTTAAGGATGTAAAAACACGTGAAACACAATACGAATATACTTGCACACAAAAAAAATCTCGTAAATACATAGGCTATATACACAGAAACAAAGAAAACAATTTGGAATTTTTCTCGATGCTATAGGTCTTACCACAAAAGGTATATTTGCATATTTTATTTGTAAAACAATTTAGACAACACAATGTAACATTAAGCACTACCGATTCAAAATTTGCTCTAAAATCCAGTTAAAATGTGCACAAACTGACATACACGTGCACAAGGAAACAAAGAAAGGATGCATAATAAAATAAAAACTTATATTTTTAGTGTTTGAACTCTGTGTTTAAGCATTTATTGTTGGTGTTTTTGTTGTTCTGTTGTTAATGAGATAAAGCACAAAAAAAAATCGTTACATATCACTTTGGTTCCCAATCAGACGAGTTTTCTGAAGAACCGGCTTATTTCTCCGATTGAGTTTTCTGTAAGTGATTATATCAATTTGTTCTCAACTTCGCTGATTATTCACTGTTAAGTCTCCAGTTTTCTGTCATCACATGAGCCAATGGTCGATAAGCGCTTCAGTACTCAGACACGGTGGCGCCTGGATATAACACGTGTGCCGGGCGTGTGAAAAACAGCAATTGCGACATCTATTAACTTCCATTACAACGCCCATCAAACACTTATCGTTCCGTCGTGATCCCCTTGCTTATGCAAATACTTGTGTAGCACCTCCTACATATAGTTCTGGTGCTGGGCCACTGCTGCTGATCAGTACAAATCACTTTTATTTTTCCACACTGTCTGTCAGGAGGAACTACAACATGGCCAAAAACTTTTCAGTGGCATGGCTGTCGCAAAGCTCTCAGCCCCAGTGCCGTTCTGATTTAGAGGTTACTCTGGTGCACAGGCCGGTGGCCCCCGCGGTCCAAACCAAACCTGCTTCTCTCACTGGGGGTTTACTTTCTGATGACAAGGTCAAGGATGACACCAAGATCCCATCTTCACCAACCAGTAAGCATAGTAATAGTAATACTAAAGTCACTGTTGATCTATGTGGTTTAGAAATGTTGTAATGTCTATGTGTATGTTATTGGTTTTGCCATTGACGTTATTTTTTCATCTTCCTTTTTCAGATAGCTGCGGATACACTTCCGGTTCGGAGAGTGATGTTGGTGATGAAAGCGAGGTAGAAATGGGACCAAATCGTCGGATCAGAACAAAATTCACGTCCTACCAAATTGCACGGCTGGAGAAAACATTTTACAAGCACAGATACCTTGGTGCCAGCCACAGGAGAAAAATTGCAGAAAAATTGCATCTTTCTGAAACTCAGGTAAGGCCTCGTTACATCCAGATGTTTACTATGTGGTGCATTAGAGTAGGCTCTTTGGTTTGGGGAGCTGCTCTTTTGCAACCCAGCCCTTATATTTGGAAGGAGGTACTGCTTCAGTTAGTATTGACAGTGGTCCACCTTCCGAACACCTGGGCAGTCTCTTTAATTTTAAATTAATGTATGATATAATAAAATAGTGAGAGATTTATCGCAATGTGTTCCATGCATAACCCGTTCTTAACTTGATCTTCCGTTCTTTAACTTCAGGTGAAAACATGGTTTCAGAACAGAAGGATGAAGCTGAAGCGTGAGGCACAGGACATCCGGATGGAATATTACGCTCCGGCACTGCTCTCTCCTGTGGTTTTTCCACCACCGCAGTTTCAGCACCACGCTCTGGCTGGACAGCGACACGCGCTCCCGCCTGCCGCCGCGTTCACGCAGTACACACCGCAACCCAACCGCACAGTGGCTCTCCACCAGTACACAACACACCGAGCCATGATTCACCCGACACTCCTTCCCTCTTGTTACTATTGATGATTAAAATTAGAGGACTTTTAACGACACTGTTAATGTTCTTCCTATGGTAGCTACAGGGTAGCTTTAATATAGTAGCACAACCAGCTTTATATTACATTAACGTGCCATTCATTTTTTATAATGCTGTTATGTGAAATATAAATATTTTGAATCGTCCGAATGTTTCGGTCCTTACAATAATAATGTATATAAACAAGCACTGCATATGTAAATAAAGATGCTTCTTTATGTGAATAAAAAAGTTTTAATTATAATACCTTTTGCTGGATGTTTTATTAATGAGTTAATCCTCAATTTAGAGAATTATGAGAAAGTCCCGAGTAATGCAGTTTAACAGTTGTGGGCATGAAAGGCATTAAAAATATACCACATTTTACATAGACTCTAGAATAAATGCTAAATTAGCATGAATATGTGACCAGGAAAGGTCAACCCTCTGTTTAATGTAATTGATTTATATTCAGAACATCTAAACAATCGCTTAGCAAACACGATTTGCATGCATAAATCAAATTTCGGGCTTATGTAAGCACGTAAACAGAATAAAGCGGTATAGATGGTGAGTGAGTGAGTTGGTGTAAGCACGTACTGTATATAGTGTACTTTTGGGCATGATGGTTTGCGGTGAGTGAACATATATGTATATGAGATTTTAGAAGTCCCTATAGCCTAGTGATGCTGAACCGCCTGTCCGTCTCCGCAGCTTTTCGCACCTTGCGCTCCTCTGTTTGTGCGCCCCTGTGGGTAAGTACACTGAGACGGACATCCAGCGGCGCGACGCTGATTCTGCGCCGTTTGCATCCTCAAAGGCACATCAAAGCAACTGTAACGACCACATCATTGCGATCCATTGGGCTCCGTTGTGATTCAGTCGCTGGGATTCACACCCACTGGACAGGCGCGAAACTGTGGCGCCATAAAGTCTGCTGGCCTCTTATTAGCGCGCGCCTCCGCCACTCAACTGTATCCGTTACACCGACTACCAACCAGAGCGCGCGCTGCCGCCACACCACCATCTACCATCTGGAAGGAAGTCATCCGTCTCGGGTGTGAGATACAGCCTGTGTCAGAATCGGAGATCAGTTCCCCCAAAATACATATTCTTACCCAGTGCATGACGCATGCACTTAAAATAGCAGCCTGCTGTTTGTCATGTTCCATTTAGCTACGAGCTGCAAAAGCCGTAGCTAAAATATTCAGATGAAAATATGTGCTGGATAATGTTTTTCCCCCCTCTCTCTTTCTATCTCTCTTTATCATATCGTCATAACTCAGCCTTAAACCAGCTTTCATTCATTCATTCATTCAATTATTAATTCTTAAGCAAATATTTAGTAAGCACTTTCCCCCATTCAAGCTAAAAGTACATCTGGTGCCAATCCTGTGAGGAAAAATAAAGTGGGAGAATTCACTCTGGGAGGGATTCCAGTACATCACAGGCCACCATACTGACCCTTTCACCATGCTTATTTATGCTTTTTATTTTTGTAGATTTTAGAAGAAAACTGGAGAACCAAGATAACACACAAAACCATACAGAGAAAAATGAAAATCCACACAAGTCTTGTCAGGTCAAGTGGTGTTTACTGTCATTTCAAACATACCCAATATGGTACAATACACAAGAAATAAAAAAGGTTTCCCCAGGACCAAGCTGCTAAAATAAAACAACACAAAATTACATGAGACTATAAATAAACAAAATCAGCTACAATACAGGACTCCAAAGAGTGCATATGCAGTACAAGACAGCACAATTACTACTTAAAGAAAAAGAAAAAAAATAGGCATATGAAGCACCAACATGTACACAGGCAGAAAACTAAGCTCATGATTGAACAAAGTATTCTGGAGTTGTGACACAGTCACATTAACCCAACAAGTCACATTGCCACCAGTAAAATATAAGCATTATAAAATGTATCCACAAACAACCCAATTTTTGCCTGACAGTTTAATTACATACCAGATTATACTACAAACAATTGCTAATAGCTTACATCTTAAGCACAAGTCTTGTGTATTAGGGAGGGTAATACCAGTGCCATAAACTAGATGCATTTTTTGTTTCAAAACAGCTGTAATTATAATGTTTATCATGTAGATGGTGAGAAAGCTATCTATTTTTTCCTGACCAGTTCATTGAGTCATTACATGTCTAATATTCCTAACCTCTATATGAAAGAGAGAGAGAGAGAGAGAGAGAGAGACACACACACACACACACACACACACACACACACACACACACACACACACA
>JAQMYK010000038.1:8528625-8539328 GCA_030014345.1 Clarias buthupogon
GAAAGAATGCTATCCTGGTAATATTATCTACATGAGCTTCAAATGAAAGTCTGGAATCTATAATCACACCGAGGTCTCTTTCCGTTACACTAGATAGAACAGAAAGGCCATCTAAAGTTACAGTGTGATCTAAAATCTTGCTTCTAGCGGCATACCGTCCTACGACTAGAACTTAAGGATTAAGCAGAAGGAAGTTAATTAGCATCCAGTTTCTTATATCCTTTATGCATTGCTCAACTGTAGATCTGCAAACACAAGTTGCAATGCAGTGAGTCTAACTGACTGATACATTCTTACAGGCAGAAAACTTGACGCACTTCAGAGCAACAATAGCTTATACTGAATCTGCGTGTGAACTACATTGAATCAACTATACTGCATATACACTGTGTACAACAAACTATTTATTTCACTATGAATATCTTCTATTATTTAAATAATTAAGAAATGTGCACTATTAAAAATGTTTTTTTTGGTAATTTTGCCTTGAAGACGGTATGAAATGAAATTCCACATAAATCAACTGTTTATCAATACAGTGAATAATTCAAGAGATTTTAGAGACTCTTTTGTGGAGAGATAATAAGCTAAGTCTTTACTTGTCACATATACATTATTGCAGAGTGAAATTCTTTCTTTGTATACTCCAGCATAGCTGGGGTCAGAGCACATACAGTGCCCCTAGAGCACATAGGGTTAAGGGCCTTGCTCAAGAGCCCAACAATGGCAACCTGGTGGAGCTGGGACTTGAACCGCTGACCTTCCGATCAGTCCCTCAGTGATTTAGCCCCCTGAGCACGGCCCCTAATATTTCATTTATATGAATAATTATATTTCATGAATGCCGGCAATCTATAAACAGAGATTTTAAATATAAATTGTGAAAAATGATGTAAATAAAACATTCTGTTTGTTTAAATTAATTCATTGTTTACATATGAAATAAAAATTATATTTGTTCAGGCTCACCCATATGCTACAAATTTAAATTTAGTTGAAATCTGAGCTATTAAACTTGAAATTAAAGAAAATCCAGAAAATAAACAATGTTTTCTACTTATGACCTTAGACAGTATAATTAAAACAAATAAATAAATAAAATGAAAACACTTTCATAACAGTCATAACTGTCTTAGAACAACAACAACAAAAAAAACATTTAAACTCAGCTTCACTGGAATGCTACTTATTTCCACTACTTTTTACTTCTTTCCTAGCTCTTGGTAGCCTGTTATTTTTTAAAAACAAGAGTAGACTGTATGCTTATGGCATGTACATTAGGGGCCATTAAGAGGGAGTTTATATTCATCAAAGTTGGAGTTTATTTAATTAATTTCACTCAAATCAGTGCTTGTTTTGATGTTTCTTGAGTCGTATAGTATTCTGCATTCATGTAACTCTGTCTCAATTCTGTGCAACTTTGATTTACAAAAGAAAAGGCAAATTTAATTAATGCTGTACACTGATCAGCTAACCTTCGTTAATCTTCAAAAGTATTTTATTCTATAATATTTTCAGTAAAATGCTAGATTTTCAATGACCCCAAACACACCTCCAATCTGGAAAAGAGATATTTGGAAAGGAGGCAATGCTGTAATAAAATGCCTTGCCCAGGCACCCGACCTTAACATAATCTTGTTGCTGTGGGAAGAATTGAATCGAGAGATTTGAGAGCGGTGTCCACCCAGCTTCACAAACTCTGACGAATGGCTAAAATATAATATTTTGTGAAAGAATGTGTGCAGAACACTTGGACCTTAGAAGAAGCCTTTTCTTTTTAGAGGCATATATTCACGATTCATTCATGATTTAGCCAGGGGAGGAGATACATTTTCACATAGAGCCAGGCAGGTTAGGACAGCTCTCAATTGATTAAGTGTGACAAATATGAAAAAAAAAGGGGGGGGGGGGGGGGCAAATACTTTTTCACAGCACTGTAGTGTAATTGTATTTTCTTTTCTTTTTTTTTAAAGAGGAATACTGCTTCCTTTCAAATTAAACTATTTAGTTTATTTACAGCATATTATCATGTTTTCACAAAGTGACAGAGAAAATGCTCTATTAATAAAACATTAAGAAAGTCTAGGTCTTTGTTAAGCACTGTGTCTTTGACCTATAATGTCATTTTTTTAAATGTCGAGTTTATAATGTGACTGAGAATAGAGCAAGTTTTCTCATTACTCTCCAAAGACTCTGTCTCTCAGCTGACTGCCTCTGTGAGAGTGCTATAATGAAATTCCCAGTCTAATCAGAGTTTGGGGCTCAGTGGGGACTTTAATTGGGGCAAAATTTTTACCATGCAGCATTTCTGGTATCGAGTTTCTCAGAGTTTCAGGCTGAGAAATTTGCAGAGTAAAGCAGAAAGCACTACAAAGCCTGTCTACTTGTCTAGGGCAACAGACAAACACACAGTCATACATGTCCTAAAACTTCCTAGGTAGTCTAACTATCATAGAAACTTCAGGGAGTTCAAATAGTCTCCATATATAGAGAAAAAAATCCGACTATTTGTATCCGATTTGTATTATATATTGTATATCCCCATATATGAGCCCACTTAAGGCCATGGTGTACCAGGAAAAGATAACACAAAGATCATGTATAGGGAAGCATTTAAAGTAAACTTACGAAATTAAGTACAATTATGAAATGCCATGGTTTTGAGAATGACACAAATATAAATTTTCACAAAGTCTGCATTACCATTAGTCCTGTGTTATGCCAACAGTACCACATCCTGATCTAAGGTTCCAATGTTCTCAGCTACTGGAGTAAGCCTCCTCACAATTTTGCCTAAGAACACAGCCATGAATAAAAAATGTTACAAAAAAATCTTCTGAGAGCAACTTCTAACCACCATCCAAAAACAGTTTGGCGACTGGAGAAATGCCTTTTCCAGCATGATGGAACACTTTTCCATGAAGAAAAAGGGATAACTAAGTGGCTCTGAGAACAAAACATAGACAATTTTTTTGGTCCATGAACTGGAAACTCGCCAGATCTTGAGAACTTGTGGTCGATCCTCAGGAGGTGGGTCGGCAAACAAAAACACACACATTTTGACAAACTCCAAGCAAATATATAAATATATATAAAAAAAGAAGCGTCCTCACTACGAATATTGACTTTTTACATAAAATTAATTTAATTTTCGAAAAAAAAGTATTTGACATTTATGAAATGCTTGTAATTATACTTCAGTATACCATAGTAACATTTGACAAAAATATTTTAAACCACTGAAGCAGTAGATTTTGTGTAAATTAATATTTGTGTCATTCTCAAAACTTTTGACCATGACTGTACATGCATAAAACCTACATAAGATGACTGTAAAAAAAAAAAAAAAACACAAAGAAATGGCCATCATCATGTAGAGGAAACAAAGTTACATTTCACTAAAAACTGTACATTTCCCTGTATGTATGGTGACAATTTGTAATATTTGCTTGGTTATTACTAAGATTTAAAATAGCAGCCCTGACATTTTCAGCATAATAAATATTTTGCAAGATGAAATAAGAGCACAGCATTAAGACACCCAATACACAAATAAATGATGTAAGTAAACATAACCCTCTTTAACAACCCTCAACACCACTAGCACTAATGAAAAGCCGTATTTCTTTCCACAAAGATATTTATCAGCGTTATTGCAGTAGCGGATTTGAAACATAATTCAGCCTTGAGGCATACTTGACCCTGAGGGCCATTACTGTGTTGTGTCTAGTGCAGCTTTTGATAGAGGAAATCGCTCAGCGATTCTGTGCATGAGCTTGTGTCTATCAAGCTACTTCTGTGATTTTGCAGAAGGAAAACAAGATCCATAAAAGCTTATCTACCATGGCCGTATCACCGTAACTATACACATTCTGACAACACCAGATCTTGAAGCCATAACAAGGAGCGTCTCTGTGATAATGGGGACGGAAGTCAATAATGTGAATAGTTCTACAGTATAGGGTGTGTGTGTGTGAGTACTTTTAATGCTGATGTAGGTCTATTTACAGAAACATAATAAAGATCCTGCCTGCTGGTGAAAAAATGCTGACAAATCAATGATCAAATGGAACATTTTGCTCGAAATAGCCAGTTTAGAGCTTTAAAATGATTCTACACATAAAAGGTCCACTGAGATTGCACATGTGCCTTGTTGATGGAAGTGAACATGAGTATTGTCCTGAAACTGGGCTCTTGCCCACTGACAGTGGCGTAGTATATAATCCAATTCGGTATGGCACAATTTGCTCAGCTTCATCCCTTGAGTGGAGGAAATGGATTATCTGGTCTTGGATTGATCATCGTTCAGGTTAAAGGCTGCAACATAAGGCAATTTCTTTAATAACTCACGAATCCATGCATCACCGCATACATTTTTTGTGTGTGTGGTAATTTAATTACCAAAATTACTTGAACATCATTCAGGTTATTATCAAGTTATTAACAGAAGTTTCAATTAATCAGACTAAGTCAGACTTTACATCTGGTTTTATTTGGTAAAATAAGATGTTTTTCCACTAACTATGGAAGTGACATTTTCTCTTACTTTTACCTACAAGTGAAGTCTAAAAGGAAAAAGTCAAAATTTTACCATCCATTGTTTTGGGCATTGGGAAATAACAAGACAATATAAACACTATTATAATATGCAAATCCACCACAGTGAAAATCAAAATAGCTGGGAAGATAGGTTACGCCTCATCTCACTAGATTAGTTTTGCAGCCATGTGCATAGATGTAACAAATTTAGCTTTTTTTTCCCCCACAGAAAGAGGAATAAAGAGCATAACACATTGTCACCAACAGATTGTGACAGCGTGTTAGGTTCTTTTATTTATCTGCCTGGAACGAAGGCAAACATTCCCATCTATGTAACGTGTGAGTGAAGCAAACGTGGTGATGTCTATACAGTATGAACCATACGGTAGCGACCATGTAATCCATGATCACCACGATATCAATACACCGAACACTCTTTGTGGTCCTTATTCTGAAATATCCGCGCACATGCCTGGGTAGTAGCAATCAGTGTTCTCACTACTCTACATCTGTTTTGCCTGAAATGAGTGAGATTGGAATGATTTTACCCATGTTCATAATAACATGTCATGAGGAACGCCTTTCTTATTCCCAAACTCTGATGAATAAAGCTGGCAGGATAGTAGTGGTCCAACAGTAGTTTCAGAATGAGCTTCTATATTTCAGTATGGTAGACATTTACGGATATGCATGCAAAATACTTTATTATTAGATCCATTATACTGTTGAATAATCAAATCCGATTGGTCAGAATGTTTAATAGTTAATTATTTATTTATTTCATTGCAGCTTTGACAGTTGTTCTGGCAGCAAACCAAAGCTCAAGTTAATATTAATGTTATGTGATATTAAAGTTATGACTTGAATAGTAAATATAGAAATTTTAATCCAGTTGTTGTGATAGAAGGGAAATAAAACATTCAGGACATGAATAGACTTGAACTGTAACAGTAGGCTCACTTTTCTCTCAGGCCTCATCACTCACCCGGTCATTGATTACTTTTCCGTAACAGCATGCTTCATGTTTTATTCCTTACATATTGCATAACTTTTTTCTAAAAACACTGTCCATGTCTCGATCCTGATGAAAAGCAGATGCATTACACTCTTGTTGCTTCAGCACAGGTCTAGTTGCCTTATAGACTTTTCTTTCTTGACCCAACTAGTGTGTAGCAGTGACATCATGTATCTGGGGTGTGTGGTGTGTACAGAAGTCAAGTGGATGAAGGTGAGGGATGCCTTTTTTTCACTCATGACAGCTAACTGGTATGAACCATGGGGGGTCTGACAGAATGGGGCCAAAGGGATGGTGTGTGTGTGTGTGTGTGTGTGTGTGTGTGTGTCTAGTGATATAGATGGCAAGCAAGTGACACAGGTCTGACAAAGCTTGACAGAAAAGGCAGTAGCACTAGAGGTGAATTTTCAAGAATTAGATTTTTGGTATATCGCAGTAAATCCTTCGCCCAATTAGAATATTGCAATGTCACTCAGTGTCAGGATTTACATTATGTGTCCAATTCCACAACAATGAAGACATACTGTAGTTTTGGGAAACCTGTGCACTATTCTGCTCTGCAGAATTACTTGAGCATGAGAAAAGGTCTAAACTGAATGCATGATATGAACAGGTAGACAGACTGGCTAAGTCAAATGGTCGTAATGAGGATGTAAATGTGTGTATGTGATAAGCTCAGGGTCAACATGAAAGAATTTAATCTTGTTTTGTTAGTCATATTAAAAACCACACCATAATAATATTTTTCTGATTTATTTCCAGAAAATGAATGTATTCACATTAATGTACCAGGTTTGTTCACTCACTCAGTCACTTAGTCACTCACATTCAGTCTTAACTTAAAGCCTCGGTGTTTGGAATTATTTTTAGTTTTTAATTATTTATTTCTTACTGTGGATAAAAACTTTACTAAATGGACAGGATCGAAGTTCTGCAGGACTAATCATGAGTGCTTGCAGAAGTGGACAGGAGTGCGATGAGAAAACTCTCCCACACAAATGTCTGCTTGTAGCCCTTTGTAGAAAATCTCAAATCACTCCTTTATGTACTTTTCAAGGTCCTTTATTTTCCTGCATTTACCCATATGGTTGTTATCTTCAATTCAGACTTTTTCAGACCTATTCAGAAAGATTCTCTCTTTCTGTCTCGCTCTCTCTCTCTCTCCTTCTTTCAAATATTTAAAATCCTGAGACTAATCAAGGGCAACACATTTATCTCATATCAATTACTCTTTTTGAACTATCTATCAACATCCAAACCTTAACCCTCTAGTGTAAACCACTTTTAATTAGTTTATGAATTCATGTTCCCAGTTATGATGGTAAACCATACAAACATACAGACTTAAAAAGCGACAGCGCGTTCCAGAAACGAGTTCACAAAAACGCGTGAATGTACATCCAGTCACAAACGGTCACAACACAAATAAATGCAATGTAATTCATATCTGTAGTAAAACTCCTTCAGGCCGTGTGCCTCAGTTGTACTGCATAAAGTAACACATTTGTGTACTGCATTTGTGTACTGCATTTTCAAAAGGTTTTTGCTAAAAACAAACATTTTATGTGGAACGAGTTGACTTTATATATATATTTCCACTGTGCATTTATTTGCAAAGTGCTTTGATTATTGAAGTTTGTAAGTGTACCTAATCGGTTATGCTTGTGTTTGTGAAAGACTTAGGTGCTGTCAATCTTTAAAAGACTTTCTGGACCAGCAGACATGTGGTATTTTCTCTCTACCCTGTCAAGTCACACTAACCAGTCATGGGCATCTATGACCTCCTGTATGTGGAAGAGGGTAGATTGATTGCACATTCCTGCTGTGCATGCAGCATGTACAGCATTTCTAAAGAAATTTGTTTGGCTAGCTTCAATTCTTGGAGGTAGTTTTGTTGTTGTTGTTGTTGTTGTTGTTGGTGGTGGTGGTGGTTGGCAGCCAGCTTGTTGGTGCATTACTGCCACTTGTTGGACTGGAGGGTGGAACATTAATGCACCAACAAGCTGGCTGCCAACCAACAAAAACATTAAAGAAGAAGAAGGTTAGCCCATGCCATATGTTGGACTGGATGGTGGAACAGTAGTTTAATGGGGAATATAAACCAAACAAATAAAAACTACTTAATGCTCTCCATTAAACCAGAAATATCTGATCATGGCGCTGTAGATTTTCCATGTTGTATTACATGGTATATTTTTCATCGAATCACTCCTATCCCATGGTTTGTAGCTGTCTCATGGCATATCCCTGGAATGTGACCAAAATTGGGGGAAATGGGGCACAAACATTAAACAAACTGATGTTTGGGTCCCTTGGCAGTGACGGAGGCAGTGTGCAAATGCATCCAGCTTCTAAACATTTTTTGTCTTGATTGTGCCTTATTCAGAGAGTATTTTTAAATAGGTTTAATCCAATTGTGTGTAGACTTTATTTTATACAATCATTTATATGATTTTTTTCTTGGGCTTTGTCCATGGTCTTTGTCCATTTATTCTAGGAGTCGCCACATTATATGATTTGATCTGCAAGATCTGGCACAGGTTTTTATTTCGCATGTCCTTCCTCTCGCACTCCGCCCAGTTTCTCCAAGCTTGGCACTGAATCTTAGTTGTTGCGATACATTTGAGCAGTCAAGGTTAAGGGCCTTGATCAAGGGTCCAACAGTGATGACATGGCAGTGAACCCCTGACCTTCCAGTCACTTCTGAGCCACTGCTGCCCCAATTATTTTACCAATAATACTGTAATATCATTTTAGAGTATAAAATTATATTATATTATATTATATTATATTATATTATATTATATTATATTATATTATATTATATTATATTATATTATATGTTGGCATCCCACTTATCTTCAGAAACAATGGCTAATGCCTCTGGCAGTGCTTTCCTCTCAAATCTGAGAAAAATGGGGTATAAAAGTAGAAGTCAACCTTCATGAGCATGCATGATATCTTACTTCTGAAGTGTTTTATATTCCCAATCTAAAAAACGTTTTGGGACGTACTGTGATAAGGCAGAGTGCTGAGGTTAAGGCTATAAAGAGCCAATTGAAACATCAGTCCTACTGCGTATCTGTCCCATCAGGCAGCAACATTTCAGAAAACCTCTTATATTTCTATACATTTATCTTATATACAGCCATAACCCTTTAAGCACTCAATAACTGAGATGTTTTATTGAAGTCTGTTGGGTGGATTGGTGCTTTTCACTCCTTTTTTCATTTATTCGACATTGTCTGCCCTATCCATTTGAAATTGCTTTGTCCGTTCTGGAAGTAACAGCATTATGACCTTGTCCAATCTTCTTACATAAGGACACATTTATGTCTTTGCGTTTTCATTTTGTCTGAAATAACAGTGTTGTTACTTCTCAGGCACCCTTCATGGTGGAAATTCCTTCTTTCCATAACAGCATTAGCCAATGTTATCTGTTATAATTAAGTACTGTCTTTTCATTTTTATGTGTTAATTTTAAATCTGTCAATAATAAGATTTAAAACTGTTTTTTCTTTGTCTTTATTCGTGCAATTCACTCCAGCTTTCGAGATTAGATTAGCCCTATAACTCTCACTTACTCATACAAAAAAAAGTGACTAGACTCATCAGGTCCTGTCAAAGATGTTTCAATTTGGGCCATTTTCCTCTAGGGCCAAGCTAAATGAACACTTCAACGGCAGAAGAATTCACTTCAGGCATTCCCCAGAGAAAAAGCCTAAGGACTCCCTCTGCATACACTCACATCATGCACACTTCCATTACTTTCTCTCTTTATCTTTGTCTCCCACGCACACATCCTCAATCTTAAATTGCTCGCCTCAACACTAGACAATAAACCTGTCAATGAGTTGCATGTTTAGCATAACAATTATATAGGTATTGTTGTATTACTGGTTTGATGTCAGAATGCAGTGAGTGGGATTTTCATGTGTGGGTTGCTAGACAGGGACACGTATGTACTTAGAATTTAGAAATGAGGATATGTCACTGTGTGGATGTCTGGAGGAACAACGAAGTAATGCTTATCCCTGTAGCTAATAAATCTTACACTATTTTTGACGATTAGTGTTAGTGTGTGAATGCCCACTGTGAGCAGCATTACAGAACAAAAAAATACTTTCTAATGAGTTTTGTATGGAAAGAGAGAGTGTGTTTTTGAGATAATGGGACATGACAAGGTCAGTTCAAAGACCATGCTCTCTAAAAATGTTAACCCAATTTGAGGAACTTCTGACTAACCAGACTGGATGAATATACAGTATAACATTTTGGGCTCATTTGACCACACAATCATGGGTTATGCATGAACCCAAAATTTCTGTTTTACATTAATTACCCAAAAACCTGGTTTATAACCGAGCCACAAGTCATCTGTACTTTTGCTTCTGGGCTTTTCACTCACTCACTCATTGTCTATAGTGCATTATCCCATATACTGTACAGGGTCACGGGGAGCATGGAGCCTATCCCTATGAGGCAGTGTACACCCTTGTTGGGATGTCAATCCATCATAGTGCACAATAGTGCACTATGCGCAATTTGAATTTGAAGTGCCAGATAGCCTAACTTGCATGCCTTTGGACTGTGAGAGGAAACCGGAGTACCCGGAGGAAACCCACCAAGCACAGGCAGATCATACAAACCCCATGCATACAGACCCAAGGCAGGAATCGAACCTGCACCCTGGAGGTGCAAGGTGACATTACTAACCACAAAGCCAAGGTGCTGCCTTTGGGCTTGTCAGCCTAGAAAAACATGCCTTTATTTTTTTAGATTGTATGATGATTTCAGTTAAGTAATTTTAAAACCAATTGCAACATATGATATACATGTGTTTATATAAAAATATATGTAATTTTCAATTCCTGGGTGATGCTGTAACCTCTCGCAGCTGGAAGTCTAGAGAGAGCTGATTGACCGAGCTCTCTCCGAGGGGAGGTATTTGAGAGGTATTTAGTGCTCCCACATAAATCACGGCTCTACAGCCAATCAGGGGCATCTGTGAGCTCACGCAAACGGAAGAAGCGGATAGCGCTGTCCTCCGAGTGTGTTACGCCACCCCCATAGGTGCGTGAGTGAGCAGTTTGAAAAGATGCGGTCGGCTGGCGTCACGTGGTTCGGAGGAAACACGTGATAGTCTTCG
>JAQMYK010000038.1:8539428-8550280 GCA_030014345.1 Clarias buthupogon
ATGTGGGAGCCCCCTAGTGACGGGGAGGAATTGGACACGACTAAATTAGGGAGAAAATCGGGGGGGAAAAAATAAAAAATAAATAAAAGTGTAATTAATAGGATCTAGTTTGTATTATACAAATCAGAATATGATCACATAGTATGAAATTGTGTGGTCTGCTTGGTAAAAGAAATATGCATGCTTAAATAATTAAATGCTTTTCTGTATTGCAACACTTAAAACAATTATATTTAATTATAATCTAAACATTGCGAAATTAAAGCAGTGATAAACAAACATCAAAGCAAGACTTCTCTCAGGAGAGATGAATGGACTTATTCAGGCATAAAGATGTTTAGATATTTGATGACTTACATCTGTAGATTGTCAAGATGCCACTGTAGGTAGGTGAAGCACACAGTTATCTATAATGCCACTGTATGCTGCTGCTTTATTAGAACTAAGGATTCCGAACCAGTTAAAACATGACACTGTCCATGCGTACCAAGAAATGAGCTGCTGACATGTTGTACCAAAATTGGTAAGGAAGAACTCAAGTGAGCTACACAGAGCCCTAATATTAACCTCACTGAACAACTCTGTGATGAGGTGAAACGCTGACTGTAGGCTGACCACAGGCTAGCTTAGATGACACCAGTGCCTGAACTCACTGATCCTCTTGTGGATTAATAGGCACAAATTCTCACAGTCTCATTCCAGCCTTCCCAGTAGAGCGGAAGTTATTCTACCAGAAAAGGAGTAATAAATTCAGAATATAAGGTTCAACAAACAAATTAGAGACTAGAAGGATTGGAGAGTTCAATGTATAATCGCAGAAAAACAATCATGTTTTCCAGGCCTTCGTCAGACAAAACAGTCACAGATAGCATGTATAATGTACAGTATATTAATAGACAATATAATGCATAAAACAAAGAGGACAGACAAAAATGCATACAGTGGGACAATACTATAAAGAAAACAAAAAAAATTAAATATAAAACACACACAAAAAAAAGTAGTTTAGTGGTTGGTGTGTGGTATGAGAGGTAATCATCACTAGCACCATAGAAGTCAGCCATCTGAGTTATAGATGCTGTAACAGTGACAGCGCTGTGACAGTGCTGTAATTGATGAGGAAGATTCATTCATATGCAGTAATGAGAGGAAATCAAGGAGATGTGGTGGTAGATGATTAAAGTGGCTAGTGTGTAATGAGATTGAGTCTGATCCCAATCTGATTGAGGACCCATGGTATGTGCCTTTGGAAGACTGGAAGATAAACGGAGGCCCTACCTCTGCCAGAAACCACAGCACACCCCCAGAGGTGGGTTTAATGTTAATGGTTTTAATGCTGTAGCTGATTGATGTATGGATCTGATTGATCTGGTGCATATTTTTGCCAATATTGGATCTGCACCCAAGTCCTGACCTAAATTTAATTCATTCTTACAAATAGCCTACAATATATAGTTTTGATATTGAAAGGAAATCTAAAATCTACTGCTAGTTAGGCAAGGATGAATACAAAACAAAAGTAATTTCATGTAAATTTGCTAGCTAACAATAAATTACATAATCACTAAACACTTTTTAGTATAGGGAATCAGAAACATAACGTAACCTGACGAGCTCATGGTATTAATTATGGTATTTGCCCTATATCTTATTTTAATGTCACATAAGGATTGCTATTCCCAAATACATTCTGGGATCAACTAATGCCACAGGTTAAATCCAAACACGCAGAAAAACGAGACAGAAATATCATACTTGGCAGATTTTCACGAAACAATGCGTTCCCTCTCATTGACCCAAATGCTAAATTCAACCAAATGCTGGATTCTAGTGGCAACCCAGATGTTATGTTGTATTAACATCCCTAAATGTGGGTTAACATTATATGACTCATCTGCTCAAACAGGGTGTAAAGATCATGCAGTGAATGGGGTGAAGTGGGAGAATTGCTGTTGATTGAAACATTTACATGTGCAAAAAATGGAGTGATAATTTGCTAAATCATCATAAATTGTCACACAGCTACTGTTTAGCATAATCAAATTTGCATTGCTTTGATCCATACATTAGAATTAGGTCTGTATTGTGCTTACTTTTTGGGAAACGCAGAGGGAATTGCAACTTCTGTTGCACCTCTTTGTGGATCTGCACCTCAAATATCAAACAACACCTAGCTTATCTTGTGTTTAATACAACAACATGGAGTGTTGTTGTCAGCTAATAACACATAATTCAGCAATTACAGATCAAATGCTAATTAATGAAATATTTAAGCATCCTACGAATAGGGCTTGTTTTCCTACAGAATAACCTGTATAACCTGCAACCGAAGCGTTTATTGTACTTCTACTTATTTATTGTATTGTTATTATTATTATTATTATTATTATTATTATTATTATTATTACTACTACTACTACTACTGTTTTTCAGCTCACTTCTGGGTTGAAATAAGATTGTCCCCTTTACACAATGGTTGCATATGTTTAATTGCTTTTTCCTGTAAATGAACATCATCTTTATGGCCAGTATGTTGGTATATAGGCTGCAGTAGATCACTAATACAGAGTGTCTGAGAATTATCTATATAAATGAAATTTTTTTAAATGAATATTAACAAAGTTATATTATAATATATTAAAGTATATTAACATAAAATCACAATGAACGACATTTCAACATACACAGCTCTGAAAAGTTTTTAAAGTAACAAGGTTACAAACATTAAATGTTATAAATATAAAATAATAACATTTATCAAGAGCTGCATTAATGATGCGCAACCAATCCACATTAATGCTTCCAATGTCCACAGTGTTTCTAGCCTTTAGATCGTCAATGTGAGTCAATCACTTGACAAAATCCATTAGCCCTGTGTACCAGCGATGATTTCAATAAACCTCTGCACACAATTTGTCTTATCCTATGGATTAAGGAATAAAGATATTTAAATAATTGAAAGCATTCACCCCATCATCCAGAGATCTAAACCATAGTTTGACACAGGTGTGCTGGGAGCAAAACTGTCTGTAGCATGCTACTGTATAGTAAAAAGCAGCATCATAACAATCATTATGGTTGAAGGCGAATGATATAAAAGGGGATATAAAGAAATACAGGGTGTTAAATTTACCACAAAAAAATTATTTTGAAAATAATAAGATGACAAAACTTTTTATTAACTTATTATGAAACCTTAATGTGTTTCTCTGTAAAATGTATTCTTTTTTTTTTTTTTTTAAGTGGCAAAAAGTTACACACACTTTCTGAACACACATTATTTTGTTTGTAAATGCCTAAAAAAAAAGTTTAAGAGCCCAAATTATTAACTCAATTCCTCAAGTTTCAAGATTGGCATTGGCATTGCAGTTTTGGAGGTAATAGATATGGCACTTTCTTTTCACCTAAAAGCCTTTTTATGTCTCTAAACTACTTGTAGAAGTAATGGCATTGTCACTTAGATTTAAAACACATCTTTTTTTTTTTTTTTGACACATGATCACGTTCTGCCTACACTTCCCAGTTTTTAAAATAGTCTTATAAACCCAGTCTGTTATTTCCTCTGTTTTATTTAGCCTATAGTTATATAAAGCACTTTCAATTGCCTTTGCATATAAAATGTTCTATGGCAGGACATGAATTTTGATAATTTACTTGTTCATTGCACACACACACACACACACACACACACACACACACACACACACACACACACACACACACACACACACACACACACCTAGCATTGATGGCAAATGAGTTTTTAGAAACAGCTAGAGGGTTGAGGCTAAAAATAAGCTGATCAGCTTTAATGTAATCAGTGATATTTTTATTTCATATTATATTGAAACCCACGTACATGTCTACCTGTCTTTCTGCACAGCACAACTCTCTGCCTGACTTATTAATACAAAGAAATACAATTTTGTAAGCTGGAGTATCTTACACCTTGTTTATAGAAGTACTACTTCTTTCATCATCAGCCAAATACACTCCCTGTTCGGTAATTGAAGAGTGACTCGTATATGAGAAACCTTAAAAAAAAAAAAATTTGATCAGATAAAGATTAAGGTTTGTCTTAAAACGACTCCAGCATGTTAAAATTCACTTCTACCGCGTCAGTGCTGTTATTTAAGCCGTGTAAATATTAACTAATCCCAGTAAAAATATTCAGTTTAGCTTTTTTAATTAATATCTAAACTATCATGTTGATGGAAGGACTGGCATCCAGACAGTATTACGTGATTCTGTGAAAAATCGTCTGGACATACAGACAGACAGGAAATTGTTCATGAATGAAATGTAAAGAAATCATTGCGCGAGTTCTGCCCAATGTACAGACAAAAACCTCTCATTCTTTTTTTTCTTTTATATCTCTCACACACACACACACACACACACGGTATCATAACCTTGTTTTAACTCTAGTCAAAATTGTGATACCTTTTGTTGTACAACAGTCTATACATCCTTATTTAAATCCTCTCTCCATTTTTCTCATTCTTTCCCTCAGCAGAGTATCCTATCCGCCTCTCCCACCCAATGCACCCTGCTCCCCACCTCCCTTGCTGATAACAGCTTTAATCAAAGTGCTTCTCTTAGTGCTGGGAAAAGCCTGGGGGAGTGAGAGAGCGAGTGAAAATAGAGGAGAGAGAGAGAAAGAGAGAGAGATTTAGGTTGGCCTTCTGTAGAGAACAGAGAGACCTGAAATATTCAAGTGAAGAGAGAATGAAGGTCAGAGAGGTTGGTGCCATGCAAAAGGGAATGAAGAGATGGATGAGGAGAGGTCTTGGACGGCTTGTGTGTTGACCTCTATTGTTGTGGAATAAGTTGAGGTTGGGGTTGGTGTGTTACATGAACACAGCTGCAAAATGACAGAGGCATCAAGGTCCGCACTATAAATTTTTAAAAATGCATTTAATTAAACCAACACATTTCTGTCAAAGCAAATGACCGTTTACGACAGCTATACAGTTACATTAGTGTATGTTTCATTTCTATGACAAATGACATGCAAATCATTCAAGCATCTGACATCTGTGAATAAATAAGCAGATTCATAAAAAAAAGCTCCAACATCTGCTTGAAGACATCTGTGTCATCTCAGGATGTTCCTGTAAACCAATCTGAAATAGACACGTGTTATAAACATGGAGCACAGTGACCCTGCGCTATGCAAGGTCTTACAGTGTGTGTGTGTGTGTGTATTACATTGTCTAAGCTAAGCTTGTATGTTTAATTCATAGTACCATTCTTAGTACATAGCATGAACCCACACACATACACACACACACACACACGCAAGTTATCATAACCTTGTTTTAACTCTGGTCAAAAAATCATGAGGACTTTTAAGGTCATCAGACACATTAAAGTAATGAACTGCCACTCAAATATCTTTGCACTGACGCCGCATGGTCACTCCGGGGCCGGTGTCTATCCTGCTTTAGAAAAACAGGGACGACAGATAAAAGAAGCACAAAGACAAAGACAGGGATGATGTATCCTGACATATACTGTAAGCTGGTAATGGATGAAGTGACGGTACCATCGCATTAGACAATAGTGATAAATTTAAACAAAAGCTCGAAATGCTGTAAGTATAAACATGAGAAGAAAGACCGCCTGCTATAACATTCCAGCACATTTTGTTTCATTTGAAAATTTTTCCATTGTGTATCACTACAGTGCCTTTCTTCCTTATCTGAAGTTTCAGCAAATCTTTGCACGGAATAAAAAAAAAAAAAAAAAAAAAAACTCCCATTTCAAACCTTTTGTTTCATCTTTCATTAAATTTTACTTTGATGCCCAGCGACTGCGCAAGTCTTAAAACCGAAACTTATTTTTAACAATCAGTGTGTAATTTGTGACTTAGGCCTTGCTCATTTAGTTTCTCTCCACTTCGCTAAGCAAGCGGTGAAAGGAACAATATTCATGCCGTCTTTGTTTCCTTTTAACTGACTTTTTAACAAGGAGCCCAGATAGCAGATGGAAAGCTGGGGAGGCTTTCAGTGTTTTATCGCTGTGTTTGTGGGAAAAGCAGCAGACCACAGAGAGCAGTTCATTAAACCTGCTACTGTGTGTTCAGCGTATGTGGGGATAAGCCGAGAGAAAGAGACCGAAGGTACGAGCCAAAGAGAGAAAGAATGTGTGTTTATGTGGGAGGGGGAGAAAAGAAAAGGACAAGGAGAGAGACACCGAGAACAGACACGCACTGAAACAAAGGGAGTACAGGATGTACAAAAAGCTTGCGGAGGATAAATATAATCAGAGCCCGAGAACAGGCTTTACAGAAGGCTCATCGATTCTGTGCAAGAGGAATCATACACATTTCAGCCCCAAGTGTAGACAAATATTCCAGTCTGCCAGTGCACAAACAGAGGGAGGGTGGGGTAGGCAGGGTTTGGGGTTGACAGCTTTCAGGATGAATCGAAGGCTTAACCCATAGACAAGGCAGATATCACAGACAGCCTTTTGTTCTATAGTTCTAAATATTAGGCTCAAAATCACTTGATATACTGTAGAGTTGGCTTCTTCGCAAATATTCTTTCGATATTAAATAAAAAATTGAAAAAACTCTTTTGGAACGTGCTGTTATTAGAAAATAATCCCCTTTGGATTGGTGGTGACAGTAACACCGCTAAGAGCCGCTTGTCACAGCTCAAAAGCGTGTCAAGTGCAAATTTTATTGCTAGGTGTAATGTAGCTCTATGTCTTAGAATTGACATTATGGCACGCACTTAATGATCACTGCAATAACACTTGACAAAATAAGTATTATACTATGAATCATTATGCTCATGGTTTGTGATTAAAAATAAAACCTCCTTAAAATATGACAGAGAACAGAATATATTTGCAGCAAAAAGGCCTTCTAGTATTTTTTGATAATTTTAAAATATATCGAACATTTGTAAGCCCATTAGAACGGAATAGATTTTTATTTGGGCCGTGATATAAAATGTGACAGCTTGCAAAAAAAAAACACACATCATGACATCTGTCTTAGAACATATGCTAACTAGACAACCAGCAAAATATGAGCATGTGACTAGCTGTCATGACGATTCCCAGGAATGGTAGGTTATTGATCAAAACTGTCAGGGAAACTCGCATGACTTGATGGTTTTAAAGCCTGATCATGCCAATCCATGATAGGGTGTATGACGAGTAATAATCCTGAAATAATATGACAAGTCTTCCATTCTTTCAAAACATCCCAAAAAAACAGACTTCAGCATTTGCATACGAAGCAAGCATACTTTGATTTATAGTTTTCAATGATCGCCAGAGGCAAAAATTAGCTACACTGCATGTAATAAAATTTATGTGCAAAGCTGTTGCTGTAACACTTCAGAAAACAGACCTGAAGCATGAACATAAAGCCAATCTCTGCTTTGCATCTGTCTCTGGTATGGAGGGGGATATTTATTAAAACAGACTTGGATTGATGATGAAAATCGCCACTGAAGCGAAGCGTTTTAGATTCTGCTGTGGGTGGCAAGTAGCACTCCATCCATCATTCTGTTATGATTCCTTTCCCCCAGTTTTGTTTTCTTTTTAACATAATGATTAAACCCATAGACTCATATCTGAGAGTATACATTTTATCTCCCGCTCTAATGGTTGTACTGCGTGGTCTATGCTACCTGATGTATTATCTGTCAGTTACAGTAAGTTGCTTATAGAAATCCAATAACAGCAAAACATATTTTAGATGCACACGCACATATAAAATGGCCATCTTTGAAGCAATAATGGCTGCATTATCATCATCTTTCAGCGCATGGGTAAATATTATAATAGGTAATCGCTCTTCGCATCTTTTCTTGTCAGGACCGTATAGCTGAGAAAAAAAAATACTGCTATTAAATAAAAAGATAACAAGTGTCTGGGTGGATTTCGGTCAATAGAATTTTTTTTAACTTTAACTGGCCTAAATGAGTGTGCCCCACCCCGACTCTCACAGCACATCTCCCAGATCAAAAGCTTGCCCTCTGAGCTACACGCGATTAAAAATAAATCAACAAATGAATAATTTATCTATACCAGTTTCACAGGCCTTCTTATTATGTTGCTGAAGGGAAAAAGCACTGGTTTTGCTTGCAACAAATCCTTTTTTTTATGTTTTGCACCAAGAACACTGTGCATGTCAAACATTCTATCCAAAAGTAAACCGAGTGCAATTATTTTATGAACAAATCAAAGAACTGTTATACACTTCAGTTCTGTCAATTTATTCAAAATGATATTATAACTGATGGAGGCAGAACAATGGCTTAGTGGTTAGCACTGTCACCTTGCACCTTTAGGGTCTGGTTCGATTTCCGCCTCTGGTCGGTGTGCATGGAGCTTGCATGTTCTCCCTGTGTTTGGTGGGTTTCCTCTCACAATCCAAAGACATGCAGATTAGATTGATTGGCGTACTCAAATCGGTCGTAGTATGTGAATAAGCATGTGTAAGGAATTTGTGCCGTGTGATGGATTGGCACTCTGTCCAGGGTATACCCTGGGCTCCAGGCCCCCCACGACCCCGTGTACAGGATAAAGCGGTATAGACGGTGAGCGAGTGGGTCAGATAATAACTGATGGTTGGCTGCAATAACCTATGGTTTCAAGACATTAATCATTTCTGTACAAGGTCCCAATTTTTCTTGCAACCTACACACAAGACATCATTTACTTTTAGGCATTTGGCAGACACCCTTATTCAAAGCAACTTACATTTTTATCTCATTACATATCTGAGCAGTTGAGGGTTAAGAGCCTGGCTCAAGGGCCCAACAGTGGCAACTTGGTGAAAGTGGGATTTGAACTTGGGACCTTCTGAACCGTAGTCCGACACCTTAACCACTGAGCTACCCCTGACCCCATTATGGGTAATTTGGAAACACCAATCAGCCTCCAACACAATAAAGCGCTGGCATAAACCAAGACTTTGAGTGACCCCAAGACCTTCAAGTCACCCCAATGTCACATGCTAATACTAGCTAAATTTCATAATCTCTTGACTGTATGACCTTACTTAACACCCATAATCCACCGCAGAGCCAAGTACTTTAACATTTGGATTTAAATATGCAAATAATTAAGAGCCTTTAAATAAGTAATTACTGCAGGGATGATTAATATGTTTCACCTGGCAACAATTCTTTTAACCCTGACTGATGTAGCGAGACAGATTTCTTTAACAACCACATCAAAGACATTTTTCTATGGTCATGTACAAGATGTTAATATGTTTCAGAGGGGTTAAAGTATTGGTCTACAACCGAGTAAACATTATTTACTTTTAGGCATTTGGCAGACACCATTATACAAAGCGACTTACATTTTTATCTGATTACATTTCTGAGCAGTTGAGGGTTAAGGGCCTTGCTCAAGGGCCCAACAGTGGCAACTTGGTGGAAGTGGGGTTTGAACCTGGGATCTCCCAAACCGTAGTCCAACACTTTAAAGTATTGGCCTAGACCAAAAAGAAAACCGAGCATTTCCACATGCACAGTGCGATGAGAACTGTCAGGATTTAAACTAAACACCTGTGTGGCCATCAGAAACAATTCACTAGGGAGCAGAAAGATTGGATGTTGGAGCAATAGGAAAAAAAATTTTAGTCCAGGATGAGTCCAGGTTAACCGTATGCAAGAACAGTGTAAGAAGGGAAGGACATAAAGAGATATTGTAGCATTGCATAAGGTTATCAAAACAATACCATTTCTAACACTTATGTTATCAAAGCTAAAGGCAGTTCAGAAACTATTAGTGTGTGATTTATTATTACTATCCCCATTACATTATTACAAAATGTACCATGTACAGAGTGTAAATGTTGACTGCTGCTAACTAGCATATTTTCAGTTGGCACCATACATTAGCTACTTATATTACTTTGATTAAAAGGATAAATAATGTCGGCTAACTAGCAAATGGTAGTCATGACTCGAATATCTAAAAGCTTTTCCTGACCTTGGTAAAATCACTGTAGCTGCAAAGATTATACAATGGCAATTTAGCATTGCTATATTAATTAATAACTCTGTATTTGATCACTATCAGGGTGTACTTGGTCTACAGAACATAATGCACAATGTGACAATGCACAGAAAGGTAGAACTCGGATGCATACTAGAATATAAGAATTTAGTGGCATATAACATAATGGTGTGTACCTCCATGTATAAAATATTCCTAGGATCTGAGACATGAGAGATACGGTGTTGTAGCAAATGTCTGTCATGTGACAGTCTGCTCTCCCGAGTCGACAAGCCCACAGAGCTAGAAATAACTTGCACCATTAACACACACTGTAACTATGATAGTTACACTACCCTAAAATCCCTTTTCACTCATGATAGAAAAAAAGGATGATCACGATGTGTCTTTTTTAACACATTCCTGACACTCACAAATCCTTACATATGTAAGTTTTTTTTTTATATTTTGAGATTTCACTTTGTTGAATCAGTCTTTTACATGTACGTGTGATTTTGGTGTTAATATTATATATTTATTAATTGGTGCCAAGAAATAGGTTTCTTAATATCATATAGCAACAAGCTAGGTTTGTTGCTTATCGGGTGCAGCAAGCACAGCTGTGCTGACTCTTATGATTCATATTTTGAGGCTGCAGGCACTGACTTCCACGTCTCAGCCTATTAAGGGTTCCCGTTCCTCTAAAGCATTGCTCCAGGCTACCTGTTTTGCAGAATAATTTTCATCTCCTACCCCTGGTACTTTTCAAAGTCTACCATACCTTGTCTCTATCTCTGTCTTTTACACACACACACAGACACACACACACACACACACACACACACACACACACACACACACACACACACACACACACACA
>JAQMYK010000038.1:8550380-8565882 GCA_030014345.1 Clarias buthupogon
ACACACACACACACACACACACACACACACACACACACACACACACACACACACACACACACACACACACCTGCAGATAGGTATCTAAATAAGGAAAATAAGAGAACTGGATATCCAATTTCCAATTTTGGAAACAATACCATTTATTATCAAGTACAAGAATATCAAATAAAGGAAAAAAGGCCCATGAGTTCACAAAAATGTTTGCTCCCTTCAGTATCTTGCTTATGGTATAGCTGATCAAAGCTCTGGGACACTCCCACTGTGTATATTTATTTATAAATATTTTTTTCCCGTTATTTTCTTAATGATTACAATTTTATCATTGCAAAGTTATTCTGCAGTCGCAATACGAGTTCAAAGGCTTCCATCTGCACTCTTGCTCATCATTACTGTTAATCAGCCAATAAATTTATTAGCTGGCAAGGAACCTTTACTACTGGCAAAGAACCTAGGACAGGCTCAGCTATTCCCCTGCACTAGCCCCAGTTAAAAGTGCGTCCAACCAGCTGGTAGAAATTGTGGTTGTGCTGGCGGAAGTAGGAGCGAAGCTGCTCCAGGACAGTGCTGTTCACAAGAGGGTGGGGTCGCCCTTTGGACTCATGCAGGCACCTTTCTCTGCCATCGCTGCGGATGCAGTAGAAGCCCTTGGTCTGGTTGAAGTAGAAGTTGGAAGCCACTATCCGTGGCGGCAGCTCGAGGAAATGCTCCACCTTCTGCAGCTCTGACAAGGGGTTATGAATCAGCATGTCTCCATCCACGATGTGAATCTGGTCCAGTGGGAAGTGCAGGAGCCAGTTCCTCATATACACATCATAGAGACTACGCTGAATGGCCTTGTATCGGGTGTTAAGAGCCCCGTTCCGGACCAGCATGTCCTCTATGGCATGCACAGGCTTGTGGCTCTCCAGCCGGTTGAAATACACCTGCGTGTAATCTGAGATGACTCTCTCAACTGGGTCTCTCAAGATGAGCAGGAGCTTAATCGAGGAGTTCATGGCACAGATACGAGCTGGAGCTGAAGCTGAGGTGAAGTAGCCTGGCGTCTTCTCGATGGTGATCTGGTGAGGGTACGAATACGGCATAAGGTCACGGTACCACTCTAGGCCCTTGGCATAGTTTTCATCCCAGTCAAAGAAGTGAACTTCAGTAGCTGCTGCTGCAACTTCAGGGTGAATGTCAAGCATTTCCAGAAGAGCACGTGTGCCACCTTTACGGACCCCAATAATGATGCTGTGAGGGAGGTGCTTACTGGTGCCAGGTGGGGGCACCAGGGATGGCGTAACTGTCTCATTAACCAGATATCCAGGGCCTGGGGTTGGCACACTGGGCCACATCTGGATAAACTCCGGAGGGGCAGCATATGTCTGTAGGACCAGGAGGAACACAGATCCCAGCAAGGCAGCCATGGACAGGGAGAGCAGCAGGGAGAAAGGCAGCCAACAGATGGGAATGGTAATTGGTGGCGTTGTAGCAGTGCACTGGGGAAAATTCTCACGGAGATCACAGAGCCAGGGCACAGTCAGGCTGGCAGAATGGAGTGGCACTCATGGCAGGCCATCTTGGGTGGGCAGGAGAAAGAGGAGGATGGGTAACCTCTGGTCTGCAAGAAATCTGCAGTAAGACAAAAAAAAATGAAAGAATACATTAGAGATACATTTTGGATCTGGTACACAAGGCCATCAGACCGGTATTTTTTAAAGAGTTATCTTCAAGATAACAGAAGCACAAGTTCCATGGGAATCATACAAAAGCCTTCCTTCATGTTCTTTTCCTAAAAGAAAATATTTGGCTTTAATACACTGGAGCAGTTACAATCAGTTCCTGATAGAAAACGCCAGTGACTAAACATGGCATACTTCCAGAACCACAAGGCCAAAGCACCCCAGATGACATTACCATTTCTTTCAGATCAATACACTTTACATTTGTCCTGAAAGACATCTAGAAAAACAGTTTTAAATGAAAGGGAAAACATGCAACCTTGTGCTCCAACTGGAGAAAACCTTTTTTTCACCTTCATTTTTTTAACTCGCTCACTTAAAGAGGAATTTTATTCAGCTCGGGTTCAAAACAGGGCAACATCAAAGCCTGAACTGTGGCCGAACGCAGGGAAAAAGAAAGACAAGAAGTGTAGGAGAAAAAGCGTGCTGGAAGAAAATGCCTACTCGCTGGTTTAACAATCTCGAATTTGCATGTAAATATATGGATTTACCACATCTGCTTTTTATGCTTCACCAAATCCCGGACTGTGAAAAATGCAACAGTTATTCTGTTTAGACTAAACAGTCAGCACCTCCAAGTCAAAATATTCCCCTAGTTAAAGGTCACTTTCATGGTATTTTTACTTCACACTCAAAGCTGATTAAACCCCACAGCTCCAGTGCACACTAATACTGAGCAGCTTTGTTTTCCCAGAGAAATGTCTTGATTTCAACTCTGAGCGAGAGCAGCAGGCTGTCTCAGTCATAGACGTACCAGATGTTCCGTTCCTACTTTCATCAGTTTTCCGTGCGCTGGATCATTACACCCCGACTCAAATAAACCAACAATTAAGTTAATTATCTGTTCAATGGCATGCACGGTTCTTTTGAAGAGGCTGGATGCTTCACCGCCTTAAGCATGTCTTTCAGTCCTCCGCTATTGACACCTGCCTCTGCCTGGGTTACACTCAGCTGCGTCTGAGGAGGAGGACTGGAGAGATATGTGAGGAGAGGAAGACTGTGATGCTGGGGTGATGCGCCATGACATGGATGCCTGCCTGTCAGTGTTAGAACAGCCAAGGAGTTGCCACTGCCAGTACTAACAGCCAAAAGTGGTTTAATACAGTTCATCATGGCTCTGTAACACTTATCTGTCTCCAGACACTTCTTTCAGGCTCTACTATTTGTCACTCATGAAATGATATGGGAAGTGTGCTTGCATAGGCACAGGAGCGAGCTGTGAATCAGGAGATTAATTGCAGGTCTAGTCTTGCGGATATCAGTGTGAACTACAGCTAAACCACCAGTTAATATTCTGTCTTTTTGATATATATATGGTTATGTCACATCTGCTCCCAAAGAACATAATTAGCTAATCATTATTTTTTTTTTTTACCATAATGCAACCAGGCCAGCAAATTAAAAGATATTAAGCTTAATAAATCCTGGTATCTGTTACTACAGATGGTCTAAGTGGTGCGTAAGATTGAGTAATGAATTAGCAAAGGTGTGTGTGTGTGTGTGTGTGTGTGTGTGTGTTAGTTGACAGCACGTACACTGAGAAAAGAGGAAAAACAGCAGATTTTAATATTAAGTGGTGCAATAAGAGATATATTCATATGTAGTGGACTTGGGTTGATTTTCGTTCACTTCTTTCATAATTAGTATTTTCCTTATGAATTAACGCATTCATTTTTCATTTTAACCATCAGAACCAACATTTGTGATAAAAAAATAATAAATTACAGTAAAAAACGTTCATAGATTTCATATAACTATTTAAACCATTTATTGTTATGTTTATTTATCCATAGCAATGTTTTCTAATCACGGTTATTTAGCTAGATTTTATGAATTCAGTTGGTCCAAATTCCAAAATCACTTCTTATTCCCCATGTGTGCTCAATAAATGGGGAAAGCATAATGGTGATGTAGAACAATCACAGTAAAAGGGTGACTCTCATAAGCGCCTATTGGAAATGAATAACTAATTAAATGGGTTATCGCTTTCATGGCGTATACTTTGATAGTTAATTAAAACACTGGTACATGATTAAAAATACAGTCCACTTTGAAACTACTGGAACATTAAGACCAATTATTTTGTTTTTTGTTTTTTTTCGGTAGACATTACAGATCAAACCCAAATTCTAAGACTATCGATTATTAAAAGTGTTAGACAACTTGGTATCTTTAGTGGCAGACCAGCTTATTTTAGGTAAGCTAAGGTAGTTGGACAAATAGTATTAAAGTAAATTACATTTCATATAAGGTTACATACTGTAGCACTTGCTTGGTGACTGACTGACATCACCAAACTGTTTTCTTGCTTTAATGATGCTTTTCCTGGCCTGTACTGCAGCATCTAAGATGTCTGTTTTAGGTGTTTCTGCCTGTTGATTGTTTCCTTTTCATTAGGTGAACTAGATACACAGCTGGGTTAAGGTCAAAATAGCCTTTCACGGTTTCTTTTAATGAAGTCATGAGGTACATCATCAATAAAGATTAGTGAGCCAATTTCAGTAGCAGCCAAGCAAGGCTAAGCCATCGCACTATGCTTGATCAATGACCTCTTATGTTTAGGATCAATCTTGAGCAGATCCTTTCTTTCCTGTTTCGTACTTTGACCTTTCCATCGCTTTATCTGCCAAAGCACAGGACTGCCGTGAACTGAAAGTAGTTGGAACATCAGTGTCACTGTCTTTATTCAAGCAAGTTGTGAGATGAAATTCTGCTGTCCAAGAAAGAAACCTGGGATCCAAAATTGTTACCTTCAAGCTTGACTAAACTTTGTAGCTGACCACATTGACAAAGCCTTCTGATCATAAGTATGTTTGGAGGAATAATGGTTTACCAACTTTAAGCATGGTGGTGGTAGCATCGTGCTTTGGGGCTGTTTTGCTGTCTGTGTACTAAATGCATTGCTCAAATCGTCTTAAATAATAAAGAAGTGCCACTCGGGTCTCTTCAGCATAAACATAAACCATCAGCTAGTAGGTTGCACTTGGACAAACTTCAAATGTTCCACACATATCAAAGCTTCTTGTGAAATGGATAATGCAGGCAAACTTTAAGCTTCTGGAGCCTCAACCGTATTTGTGCACCATGCTTAGAACTATAAATTTAAGACCAAGAAGACTTCTGCTGAGAAGAATGCTTAAACATCCAACCTGGCTGATTTTTGTCAGAAGCTTGTTAATTGCTACGAAAAGCATGTGCTAAAGGTGATACTTGCTGTCGGACATTCAACCAAATATAATCTGTGCTGCATATACGTATATGTATACTTGACCCCCTATGTGTATAATTTTTATTCTGAAAACTGAGAAAGCCCTAAAACCTGTGCACCAAATTCTTAGTGTTTTCTTCTGTTGAAGATACATTTTTGTACAATCGTTCTACCCTGGAAAAACAATCGTTCAAAGAAATCATTGCAAGCCCAACGTGACAGTCATGTCCATGATGAGTGTGATTCAGTGTGTAGAAAAAACAAGAGAATGGGTCTTGTTGTTCTTACACTTTACAGAGGGCACTGTACAAAAAGAGACATTATTTCCTATTGTTTTTTCTTTAAGAATAATAAAATTTTTATTATGAAATTTGAATGGCATCGAGCAGCCATATTGTAAATCACATTTGCCATTAAAAACTCCTAAGATCCAACAAGCATAAAGAACCGATTATCACACCGTGTTGGAATTAAATAGACACGCTTAGAGATTCCCACCTCTACTAGAAAAGAGCCAAATTAGGCCTCATTGAGAGACGGTTGGCATAAAACATTATTAATTCAGTCATGTAGTCAATTTACTCTCACGGTAACTTTAGAAGAAGAAGTAGAAGAAGAGGATATTAATGTCTGAACAACAGTTTATAGAACATTATTTAGGAGGAACATAGAGAAATTATAATAATGCACTGCTGAACAATGTACCGAAAATAACCATAGAATCATAAATAAAACACACAATAAAATACAATATAGAAATATCTGAAGAACATCAATTTTGTTTCCTACCAAGAACTTCAGTAATGACCAACTAAAACAGGCTTCTGGGAGCTCACACCTCATCGATCCTTCCCTGCCTCTCATCACTTATGCTCATAACGATACACTCTCTCTTTTTTCTCCTTCTGTTTTCCCTAAATGGTGGCTGTAGTTTATCTGGAGCTATACGAACAAAGAACAAAACCATCCTTCCCACCAACCGAGGCTGCCATAAACTGTGTTCTCATGGAGCCGCGAGCCGTCTAGTTAAGCTAGATGGTCCCTTTTTGACCCTTTCCTTAATTTTTTTTTTCTCCTCCATCATAACATTTTGTCCTTCTGGCCTCTTTTTTATTCTGTCTCTCTCTGTCTGCCTCTTCCCATCATTTCTGATCAACATGTGCCCTTCACTCCAGAAGAATTACATTCACATTTACATCTTCAGCTGTCTTCACTTAAGATGACTTTACCGGGGCACTCAAAGTGCACTCACATGCTTAATACCATCATTTTCAAAATAACTCCACTCCTCAAGTTCTTATCATTCCTTAGTCCTTCAGCTTTCAGCATACTCACAAACATCATTTCTTGTAATCATTTTAGCATTCACAAGCATAACGGGGGGAAAAAAATCAAGTTTGTCTATTAAAATGTACATTACAAATGCTTATAGCAGACTGAAGATATAAAATGTTACTTTGACATAGGGGGTGGTGGTGGTGGTGGTGGGGTGGAAGGGTGTCAGAGGGCCCTTAAAAATTCTTTAGCAACTGAAAAGGGTTGGCTTTATCAAGAGATTGAGGTTTTGAAAGACCCTATAATCTCTAGCCATGTCCCTGTTATACAATGCTCGGAAACAGAGAAAGAAGAGCTGAGCCAAGGTTGGTCATTATCATAGGCGTAATTTACCCAGACATCCACATAATGGCGACAAAGAACAATAGCCCTATCCAGACAAGATGATATTCTCTGTTTGACTGCTGTAATAAATTTTTACACATTTGCATTCATGATAAAAATCCTAGTCCAGACTGCACTGAATTACATGCTGGTTCACACATGTGGATTTCTATGCATTAGCTATTTGAATATCAAGAATATTACTAAATCATTTACTGTACAATCGTACTGTATCTACTTATCAGCATCTAATATTTGTGGATAAAACTAGTAAATTTGGTCTAATTTACTCAGTAAAACCTGATGGATACTGCAGCTGAATGTGGAAAAGCAGACAAAACTAATGTGGATAGATTTGAGACAGATGGGGAAAGAGATTGAAGCGGTCGACAACTTCTTCTGTTTATCTCTTGTGTGGATGCTGTGTCCGAGTTCTCAATTGATCCTAGGAAGATGAAGAGAAACGGGAAAGTGGGCTGTGTGAAGTTGTGACTGTGCATTCCAGTCAAAAGATATATCAGTAGAGACTAAAATTATCAGGACTTGATTATCACAGTAGTGACATATGGCGAAAGATTCTGTGCATCCTGTGGACAGAAAGACGATAAGTCAGTCATTGAAGAGATCAAGTGACTGGAAGGACACACAATGAAGATGGAACTCGCATGTTTTGGACACACAACAAGATGAGAATGATCACCAGAGAAGGATGTCATGATCAGGACGATGGACTGATCAAGGTGATGAGGAAGACATGCAACAAGATGCGTTGACCTCAACCATGAACATGAACCTGGCAGACTTCTCTGAAAAGATTGTTTTACATGATCGCAAAATTCGCGGTGCGCTGGTATCTCAGTGTCTTAAAGCTCACTGATTTGGAGGTCGGAGGTTTGAGCCACAGCTCCACTAGGGTCCTGCTGTTGGGCCTTGAACAAGTCCCTTGTCTGCTCTGGAAGAGGGGGCATTAAAATGGCTGATCCCGTGCGCTGCCTACTAACATAACAAGAATAAAGACTTTCACTGTGCAGTAATCTATAAGTGACAAATTCGCCATCAATCAGATTTGAACCAATGACCACTAACTTGCCACATTTTCCCATTAAAATCATATTATAGATTTTCTGAAAATGTAACACAAAGTTTGTATTTTATTTCACTTCATTATTTCACTTCATTTTATTACTTTTGTCTTTTTTCCCCACTTATTAAAATGTCATGATCAAATTACTTTTTCTGATGCAAAACATACTCAGTGACTCTCACATTCATTTGTTTTATGCCCTTAATTTCTGAATAAACACTCAGACAACTTCATGATGCAGCGCACACTTAAACAGAACATCTAAGCCTCACTCCTTATCGCTTCACTGCTTCCTCTAGCTGGTCACCTCAAGTTCAAGCCCTTGACAAAAGCTTACAATGTGACTAATGAAGCTTCACCACCTACTCATCAGTGATAACACTCTTTCTCTCCCTGTTCCTTGGTGCACTTGCCACACAAAATCCAGTACATGCCTAAAAATAAAGCTCATGTTCACTAGCAGTACAATTTACAAAAACAAAATGAGCTCGATGACAGATTTTAAGATATTCATCCATGCATACTAAAGAAGAAAAAAAAAGCAACATATTTATGAAGTATAATTATTTACAAATCAGTTTTCTAATGTCTAGATGTTCAACTTTTTTCACTATTGATCTGTTGCTGGAAATATCCTTAGGCAAAATCTTTATCTTTATCTCTTTACAATTTGCAGATGGCATGTTTTTAGCAATGTTCCAAATAAGATGCTAATTTTATATACGCTTCCTGATCGGAACTTGAATTTAAATAAAGAAATCTTCACGAGTGCAGTACAAATGGTTAGCTCCAGCATATGGGGCTCAAATTTCACCATGGTCTCTGTGTGTGGAGTTTGCAGGTTCTTGCCCTTCTAAGTGGGTTTCCATCATCAAGTGCTGTGGCTTTCATCCTCCATCCAAAGACATGTCTTGTAGACTGACTGGTGTTTCCAAATTTTCTGAAGGATATAATTAGAGCCAACAATGACCCTATACAGGATAATCAGTATAGAAAATGTATGGATGGAAATACTTTAGTAACTTAGATTGAATAACTATTGCAGTGATTGATGTGTCTCAGCTGCCAACTGTTTTTTCTTTCAATCCTACCTGATGCAGTGAGTAGCTTCTCATTTCTAACCAGAAATGTCAAAATGCGTATCCTGTGGTCATGGAAAAGATGTTTCTGTGTCGTTTTTAAATGATCAAATTATCAGCCTGACTCGTGCAAAGTAAACCTGAAATTAATTAGTGGAACCCTAAAATTATTAAAACCTAGGAAGATAGTGGTGAACCAATAAATCGGATAGATGAACGGAAATAACTTTAAAAAGCTTGGGGATGTTGCATTATGAAAAGTTGAGTTAGAATTAAAATTAAAAGCATTTCCTCATGAACAATGTGATGAGAACTAACTGGATTGGGACAAACAGCTTTGTGGAACCCACACCACTTGAAATTACTCACTCACTCATCTTCTATACCACTTTATCCTGTATTCAGGGTCACGGAGACCTGGAGCCTATTCCAGGAGGCTTAGGGCACGAGGCAGGGTACACCCAGGGTGCCAATCCTGAAACCGGAGTACCCGGAGGAAACCCACCAAGCACGGGGAGAACATGGCTGGGAATCGAACCCGGACCCTGGAGGTGCAAGGCGACAGTGCTAACCACTACACCACCGTGCCGCCACAAGCAATTACATAAGAAAAACATGTTAATGTACCTAATTGAAGCAAATCATTGTAATTTGCTATGTAGCATAAAGATTGGACATTGGAGCAATGGAAAAAAGGTCACATGGTCTGATGAGTCCAGACTGACCCAGGGTAAGAAGGAAAAGTGCATAATGCATGGACCCATCATCAATTAAGCCTCAATACAAGCCTCTCGAAGAAGTGTTAGAATCTGGGGCTGCTTTAGTTGCTCATGTTTAGGCTAAGCAACACTGATCTCCAAACCCAAGATGATTAATGTTTGACGCAAATGGCATGGTTAGAAAGGAGGGAAAATATTTCTGGAAACATTTAAAACCAAGTCATAAAGGGAGACCACAAAAATACCACTGTTCCCAAACACATCTGCATTTCTGCTTACGCTTTGCATGGATCCCCATTACCTCGGGTAATTACTTTTTCCTACTTTAGGAGAAAAAAAAAATTACAAGTAGGAATTTGAAACCCCACTTGAATTACACTCATCAACACCGCCAGACAAAAGGTGTGCATGAGTGTGTTTGATTAGATATAAGGGCTTATATGAGGCAGGTGTGAAAACATTCTGCGCTTAAACACTAGTTTTAATCAGGGCTTATTCTCTTGGGAGGAAAGTTTATAGCTGTAGCACCACCTGGTGGGTGTTGGTGTAAACTTTACCCATCCTATAAACCGGTGCACCACTTCACTGGGCAAAATCGACAGCTCATCCATGCTAATATAATCCTATTCAAGCAAAACTTCAGGTTTTTTATTTTTATTTTTTTTTAAAGTTCATGTCATTACTGAGTAATCCTAATGAAGGTAGTAATCGGTTCCTGAAAAAACAAAGCATTCCAGGTGTGTGGAGCTTAGACTGTGTTATAATGATAATCACTGTGTGATTCTAGCTCTGTATATTTGCACACTTATCATTGTTACCATTGACAAAGAACATTATAAAAAAACTTTAGTACTGACGCTGAGTGCTGTTTAATGGCTCCTGGACAAAACAGGATAGCTCTGGGAAGACATGTTGAGCACGGCAGAAGGCCAGCTCTTTGTTTTGGCTATAAAAAGCATGTAACAGTTGGTGGCAATGAGAAAAAGATTGAAATTGAACTACTCGTGGAGTGCGTGAGTAAAGATCCTACATCCTTATAGACAGATAAAGATACAAAAATGATAATATAAAGTTCAATACTGGTATTCGGTTTGCTGCTACAGATTATGGAGACATGGTAATGAGAACTTGCTATAGATCTTTTTTAATTAAGGCCACAAACATCTTCTAAACTAGGATAATTAGCTCTCCCTTAATGTTAGGTTAATGTAATAATTTAGATAACGCACACGATTAAAATGCTTAGTACACTCTGCAAATCAGTAAAGGATAGAGTTCTGTGTCTGCACAATATACTATATGACCATCATTAGAACCACAACCTACTGTAGGAAGCAAGCCAATTAGGAATCAGAGGAGTAGTGGATGCTTCAGTGTGCCCTTGTTGACTTTCATCGGATCAATTATCTTAACATTTAAAATACTATTAACCTAACTGGCACAAAACAATACCCAATACAAAAGTCGTCGGTCTGGGCTGCGGTTGCCATGGACACCACCTGAAATGACTTGCTCCTTTTCAGCGATTTGCCCGATAAACTAAGACGTTCTGGGAGAAGATTTTGACACTAAATGTTACATGTGTGGGGTTAAGAAAGCAAGGAAGAAAGGTGTTTGGACACCTGTGATTGTATCTGCTCTGATTCACAGCCGCTCTGCATGACGTATTCATGCACCCTATTGTTCTCAGCGATGCTCGGAATCCAGTGACCCAGATATCAGCGAACACTCACGACTGGCCACTTCTATTAGTTATTTAGAGAATGTGATAAATAAAAAATGCTTGTGTGTGTGGGGGGGAGTTTCAAAGCGGGTTTTTCAGAATATAATGCTGAATTTTTCTATTTCCCAAAAGACACACACATGCATGCATGCAGCCATACAGTACATAAAAAGGACATACGTATGAATATGTGCACAATAAGTGACACACAAAATGTATACTGTTATCATCTGCATAGAAGACACTTGGCCTGAATGTAAAAAAAAACTACAAACACTAAAATCAGCAGACACTCCTCGTTGGTGTGGAGTAACCGAATGCTTGTAATTCATCACTGTCATTGCCAAGGCTAACTTGGCTAACAGCACCACTATGTGTATTGAGGTGCTATTGATGTCAGGGAAGTGTGCATCGAAGATAATGAAGATTTCCAATGAGGAATGTGGCCACTTATAAAATCTGGCTCAAAGATTTTGCAGAGCTCAACTTTATGCAAATGAATCATTCCCCTGCATTGTCTGACTTCAGAGCATTTGCATGGGGTTTGAAAAGAGTTCTAATTTGCTTATGCACTGTATACAATGTTAAATATCAACGCTCACTGCATCATTTAAATTATTAGAATATTCCCTAATGTTCTTAATGTGGCGAAAGAGACTGAATTAGCTGTTGAGCCAAGTGAACAACCAAGGCACAATACGAACAGACTTAGTATTGTCTACAGTTTATTCTGCATTGTCAATGCAAGGGTTTATATAACATTAATTCAATTCAATTTTATTTCTATAGCGCTTTTAACAATGGTCATTGTCTCAAAGCAGCTTCATCTGGGTGATAACAGATAGAAATGATATAACATCATGTGTGTTATGCAGCTGAAAGTTCAATATAACAGAAGTTCTTTAAATTAACATGAAGTCCAGTTCAGCATAGGGATGAGTTAGTAGGTGCAGAGGGTAGATGAGGTCTGGATCACTGGAAGCACAGGAGCAGCATGTGTAGCTCCAACCATCATAAAGCAGAATCAAGCTGGAGCTGGTCCTTCAAATATAAATGCTAAATAACAACCATTAAAAACAATATTAAATTAATGTACCTCATAACTTACAGTAATTTCCATAATAAATGCAATGCAAGAAGGATCTATACGGTGGTATGTATTAAGTAGTCGACGTCTCACTCATCGTCTATACCACTTTATACTGCATACAGAGTCGCGGGGGGCCTGGAGCCTATCCCAGGAGACAAGGCGGGGTACACGCAGACAAGGTGCCAATCCATCACAAGGCACATGCAGACACACACACACACACACACACTACGGACAATTTTGGGAACAATTAGCTTAATCTGCATGTCTTTGGACTGTGGGAGGAAACCGGAGTACCCAGAAGAAACCCACCGAGCATGGGGAGAACATGCAAACTCCATGCACACAGAGACGGGAATCTGGTGGGAACTGAACCCGGACCCTGCTGGTGCAAGGTGATTCACTAAGCCAGTGTATTAAGTGGTAATGGGAAAAAATCTCAATCTTAACATGTACTAATAGAACACAGTCCTTCTTCATAGCGGATTTTCTATTTTCCAGGACAAGTAGTACCATGTGCATACTTTTTTGACTTTTGGGTTTGTTTTTAACAGTAAAATAATGTCATCTTTTGGCACGTTACTTCAAAAATAGATGAAACAACCTGCGAATCTTACGTTAATAGATATCATTCTTTGTGAACATAGGCAAAATTATACCATGTGGCTTTTAAAGAATGCGCACAATTAATCAGGAATTGTTTTTAATTGAGATAAACATCAGGCCTGTTCAACACCTGGCAACTAGATGTGTCTAGCATATGAAATTTACAAGTTTCCTGTGGGATCAGGCTTTATAAAAAATGGATGTGAACAGAAACATCTGTGTTTGCTCAGCTTTTACTGTCCTTTCACATGCTGGCCAAGCTGGCAATAGTATTAGATCTCTCTGTAGGATAAACACTGTCCTGATGTATGCAGCAGACGTATCATCCTTTAGAAAAGAAATCTCAAAAGAGAATTCGGATGTTGTAGCTGCATTAAAATGAGCGCACAAATCTTTTTGATTAGATTGTGCGCTGAGCACAGTAATCAGATCAAAGGGATCAGGCGCTAAGGCAATGTTGTAGAAAGGGCTACATGGACCATGTTCAATTGGATCAGAAGCTGTATGATTGACAGCGACTTATGAAGAGCTCTACATGGCGAGGAGAATAACGATACTGAAAGCTTACAAAAGCCTTATGAATAGTGCTACAGTTTACAAGTCTAATGATAAGAGCGTTAATAGTCACTGATCGGCTTTTTGTCGACACTGTTAGTCCAGTGTAACAAAATCTTTTAACACAAACAGAATCTGGACAGGTGCTTCAACACTGATGTGGAAAACATGCAAAACATGGATCACTAGCAACCAGATACTTTGCTTAGGCTATTGTGGCTTCATTTGGAACATGGAGGTTTTTCCCCCAAATGTAAATGCTCTAATTTGTAATTCTGAACTCCACGCAGCACGGGTAGGCAATGAATTATTTTTTTTCCTTGCACATCAATAGGCAATTACACAGCAGACGATGGTATTCATCTCTTTATCTATAATTAAAATAGACCCTGTGCGTTGCTCCCTCTACCTATCCGCCGTCTTTCCCTCTTAGACTCAGGTACATCAATTATAAATGAATTCTTCCTCAACTAAAAAACAGCTCTTTTTGTGCTGTATGGATAGGGAGATATTAACTGTTTGATGGCGTCTATCCGATCATTTAGTGAGGTTATATACCGCTGCTTCTTTTTGCTGACTCAAGGACTCTCAGAGCAACTTAAACCATGTGGGATTTGGGGTTTCTTTCATTTTCATATACAGGAAAATTAACCAAAGGTTATGGATAAAAGTGATATATATGTACTCATTATGTCAGGGCTTTTCAGCAGTTTGATAGCATGGTACTCGTTCACTGATTTCTAAAAGAGGAAAAATTAAATCCAACAAAATATCGGTTGAAGTTCAGTAAGTCTTCAAGCTATTCCAGTAAAATGTGCTTGAGAATGGAGTGAAACAGGTTGGATTTGCAAGGAACCATCTGTTAGAAATGCTAACTGTCAAGCATTGCAGTTGCTACGCACACTACAGCTGGGGACAAATCCCATACAATGCCAAAAATGTACTCTTGCCTGAGAAAGATACTGGACTCGACATACAAAAAAAGGAAGCGACATACAAATATGGAAAGAAGTTTCCCCTTTCTTTGTCTATCTGCACCAGGGTGAAAAGAGTACTAGCAAAAACAGTACAGTTCAGCATTAAAAACTGACAAATAAAACCAGAAGTGTGCATGTAACATTACTGAAACATCCTTACTTAGTGATAAGCTAAACTACCTGAACACAAGCAGTGTAGGTAGCTTTCTTTCATCCTCACCAAAAACATTAAATCAGTTAAAGTTCTTAGCACACTGGACTAGATGTGAGCTGAGCCAGGACATACTGTATGACCGAGCTGAAATAGCTCAGACCAGAGACTGCTCACACTCAATTGCAATAACAACCTGATTGATGTGTCCACTGGCACAAAACATACAGTGGTTACAACCATCAATCAGGCAAACGGTGGTTGCAACCATCTCCCAAAGTTTCTCATTCGTTTATTCTTCCATTCATTCACCAATTTGACTTTGGTAACTGATATATCTTGGTCAGAGTCATGGTGGATTCAAAGCCCATCTGGGAAACACTGGGTGTGAGATAGAACTACATCCTGGATGGGACATTAACCTATCACAGCTCACCATGTACACACATTTGCACTTTTATTATATCTAGAGGCAATTTATCTCAGGCAATCCACTAACAGCAGGCATCCCAGAAAAACGAACCCGCAATGACAGAACATTTCAATCTATCACACACACACACACACACACACACACACACACACTGTAAGGTTTTATAATAAATTGCGAACTTTCCCATGCCCATTAAACAACCACCTCATTGCATTCCTAATTTCTTATGTGGTAACACAGCTTGTTTCCAGATGAATATACAGAAACAGCTCATGTCTGTTCGAACCCTTTTGTTTAACCAGAAAATGCAGTCTGTCTGTCTGTCTGTCTCTGGGTCACTCTATGACTTATATCTTAATGACTAGTTCTTTTAAATGTACTGGACTGGACTGTATGTATGTGACATATGGCTTTACATATACTACCGTTCAAAAGTTTTAGAACACTTTCTAACTCCATGATGGTTCCTGATTTTTATTTCTTTCTACATTGTA
>JAQMYK010000038.1:8597161-8613426 GCA_030014345.1 Clarias buthupogon
TGTGTGTGTGTGTGTGTGTGTGTGTGTGTGTGTTCCTCATCCGCCGCAATGTTGACCAGAATACAGCATTGAAGCTTAATAAGAGGCAAACAAAATGTTACACTGCCTTTTTTAGGCATCATTTAAAACTATGCCTATTGCAGTATTTATCACGCCTGTATGTCTAAATTAAAGCATAAGCAGCAGTTATTTCCATGCAATGGTGATTAATTATTTTCTTCCAAAGCCTGACCCTTTTAACTTTGATCAAATATGAGTAGAATTAAAAGGAATTTCCGACATATATTTTATATCCCAACAAGTCTCCCTGTCAGTTATTCTACATAGGCAAACCACAAGAGAAAAGAAAATGTATTGTATATGCAATATTTCATATGATGGTTTAGTTAGAAGCAGTTTTGTTAGCACCACAAGGAAGTGAAAATTCATTTCGCTGCATAAAGAAACTTCTTTACGATTTAAACATTCATGGTATGAAATAATTCTTTCAGCGTGAATCCACCAAAGACTGTAAAAGTACCATGCATCAAAAGGCTCTTTAAGGACCTGAAAAATAATTCTTCTACCCAATCGCTCTAAAGAACCTCTTCTGGCACCTTTATTTTCAAGAGTATATGAACAAACTCCCCTCCAGTGTTATAGCTATAGTCAGGAGGATTTAATAAAAACCAGTTTTATTGCTCCTGGTAGTAAAGTCATAGTACTTCATTGAACACCAACGGTCTGTGACTAGTGATATGTGTTATGTGTCACCAGGCAAAACAGATCAGTTAAAATATATATATATATTTAAGATATTCTAAAAACAGAACATAATCCTGTTTGCAAAATAGCCATTAATACATTCTTTGAGTCACAAATATGAGTAAGTTAAAGATACAAAAAACAAAACCCCCTACAAAACATATTTCTAATTAAATGTGACTCAATAAGCCTATAGCAAAAACTCCAAACTGCTCAGCTGCTCTGAAGCGGCCAGCTTAACTCAAGCTGGCATCAAGTCCTACACAACTGCTGCAGTTCTACATTGGCAAACTACACTGATAAGATGGATATTCTGCTTCTTCTTCAAATTGCTAATATTGAAATCTTTGTCTAAGTTCAATTGTTTTCGTTGATTTATACCTACAGCAGGTTAATCTACTTAACCAGGACAAAACGCTCTGACCTCACTGAAAGGAGCTCCAAATGGATATTGACACGATGACGATTGGCTTTAGTCACATAATGAATTGGCAGGAACAAAAGAACTGGTTCAACACAGGTGTGTGGATCCCTCATGCCTCATGTAGCCTGGCCAGGCTGTGTCTATTCTCCTACAATGCTACAGACCTTAAGACAACATTGACCAACTATTCCTCTGGAAGCCAGGATTGTTTGCTGATTTTGTTCCCTGCCATATTTGATTTAACCATTGAGTTAGTGCCCAGACTAAGATGTGTTTTAACAGGGAAATCAGTTTTTTTTTTTCCTGGACTCTAGACCTTCAAGACTTAAGTATCTTCGACTCACTGGAGCATAAGCCTGGATCCTTTCGCATCACCCGCAGCACACAGCGCTGTTTCAATTACACGCTCATTAATTTGTGCACCGCTAATAAGGAGAATCAGGCAGGATACCCCTTTAAGAGAGCTTAACAGGCACTTGAAACCAAAGAAAGTCAAGAGTGTGGCATCCACAGCATATGGGACCAAGTGCTCAGATCTAATGTAGGATTACTGCTTCTTAGGGAAATGGACTTAATACCTTATACTTGGTATAATTCAGTTCTAAAGACTAGGGTGGAGATTTTTTTTGTTGCACATTTGCATTGCATTTCCATAAAGAGGGAAATGTGTGTATATAACATATATCTGATCATTAAAGCAGTTACGGTTACTTGTTTAAAAGGTTTGATTTTTTTTCTTTCTTGCCAGTGAAAAAGAAGGCAAAAACAGACACATGAGGATTACTGAAAACCTAAAGCCTGCCTAATTGCATTACATAATATAAAGGTTGGGACAGAAACAACATTAAATAAAGCAAGCAGTAAAACAGGACCGTTTAATGCAGACTGTACTGTACATTGCTGACACCTTAGGAAAGAGGACTTCCCCACCTCCTAAATCCCAGTTTAAGTCTTCATAGTAAGTATTGCAGTCTCTCACCAATAAACCTATTAATACCAGACTTACTGATAGTGGAAATCCCACGCAACGCACTTTAACTAAAAGAATTTCGATATTGCCCCGGGCACATGGTTTATTGCCTACAAATAAATCCCTTCGGATAATCCGTGCAATAGCAGGGAAAGTTTGCCAAATCGAATACACGTTTATCAATTCTAATCCGCTGTGCAACCACGTAGCCGTTTAAGACTGACAGTATAAACACAACCTACAGGTATTTCTCAACCACAACAACAAATAAAAACAATGCACATAGTAATAATGCGCTTTGATGTGAGGATGTCATCGTTCTGGGTTACAAAATAAAAGAAAAAGATCAAACGCTTAACGCTGGCAGAGCACAAATACGCACGCGATCTCTTTCTCTCCCTCTCACACACACATGTATATATAATACCTTGCATGCAGTCGGCTTCGGGAGCCGGAATCATCGCTGCACCCTCAGCAGAGTCGTTCAGAAGGATCGCCCGGAGAACCGCAGGAAAACCCACACGCTCAGCTCTGCTTCCCCCGGTATGTGAAGGAGAAGTGCGGCGGCGGCGTCGGCATCTGTTTCTCTCTCAGTCTCATCACTTTTTTAGACTGTGTGAATGAGCGAGAGAGCGAGCGAAAGCACGCACGGACGGGCGGGAGGAAAGAAGGAAACGGAGCTCCCCTCCCCTCAAAGCGCTCGCGCGGACACGCTTCCCGTTGTGCGCTGCGCGCGGAAAGTGTGCGCTGCTGCCTGTGTGTGTGCGTGCGTGCGCGTTCTAAACTGCGCGTCTGGCAGAGGGCGCGCGGAAACGGCGCGAGAGGAGGAGGAGGAGGAGGCGCGTCAGGTGATCAGATAAAGCGGGGCTCGTGCTGGAGGTAGAAGTGAACAGTGAGCAGGCTGTCAGTGAGGTCTGAACGCAGGATAAGAAAGTCTGATTATTATTAAATGGCACCAACTGATGGAAAACTTGCTCCCAAGATAATTTGCAGAAATATAAATCAAAATATTTGGGGGGGGGAGGCACCTGGTGTTGGGGTGGTAGGGGTTTTTAGAATAGGGGAAAGAAATCCATCTATCCATCCATTACACCGCTTCTCCTGTGGAGAGGGTCTGAAGGCTATCCCAGGAAACTTAGGGCACAAAGCAGGGGTGGCAACCATTACATGACAAGCACGCACACATTCACACACTACAGGACTTTCTTTCAGCTTCTCGTTTTATCCGGGCTTTGGACCGCCACCACGTGCATCGGCTGGGTAGTATGGTGCATGGCAACCCACCAACAGCATGGCTCGAACCCAGATCCCCAAATCAACAACCTAGAGCCTTAGCCGCCTGGTTCACCATTCCCCTCAATCACACGCTACAGGAAATTATTAAATCCCAATCAACCTACATCGCATGTCAATGGACTTTGGGAGGAAACCAACTAATCAGAGGGAGAACATGCAAATGCCATGCACACAAAGCAAAGGCAAGGTAGGAACCTTCAATTTTACAAACGTGCTAACCGCTGAGCCACCATGCCCCCAACATATTCAATTATTTGCAGTAATCTGCCTGAGTGGTCAGCATCATCCGGGGTTAAAAGTTTATATCGCCTCTGTTCTCTCTCTCTCTGTGTTTGCATATACTCTAATTTCCTCCCACAGTCCAAAGACATGCATAATAGGCTGATTGAGGTTTCCAAATAGCCCATATTATAAGTAGGCGTGTGCTTGTGCCCTGCAAAAATCAATCCATCCAGGGGGGCATAAGCCTAACCCATGTCACATGGCAGGGTACATCCTGGATGGGATGCCAACCATTGCATGACAAGCTTACACATGTTCATACAATCAATCACGAAATTCCAATCAAACTAGGTCGCGTGTCTTTGGATCAACCAAGAACAGAGAGAACACTCCGCAAATCCCATGCACACAGAGCAAAGGCAAGGTAGGAACCTTCAGCCCTTTAAACTTGCTAAACGCTGAGCCTTTTAAAATTATTTGCAGTAATCCACCTGAGTGGTCAGGTCCACCTGAATGATCCAGGGTTAAAAGTTTATGTGTGGTGGTATTTGCCTGTACTCTAATTTCCTCCCACAGTCCAAAGATATGCATAATAGGCTGATTGAGGTTTCCAAATTGCCCATAGTATAATGTATGAGTGGGCATATGCTTGTGCCCTGAAATGGGTTGACAACCAATCCAGTGACATCACCCGCTACCTGCCCCTATACTTGCACCTTGATTTCCCTGTGATAAGCTCCAGGACCTCTGTGACCCTACACATGGAAAATGAATGAATTTGATACAGTTTTCATTCCGCTGATGTGAGTCACAGACCCGCTAATTTGTTGTTTGCATTACATGCTACACCGCATTTCAGTTTTGAAATAGCACGTCTCTCACGTTTTTCCAGCAGTGTTGTTTTCATTCGTTAAAACAATGAGATAGCAGCTAGTCATTCAGGTTTCTCTAAATATTATTCCTTTATTTATATGAGGTGTTATATGAGTTATATATAACCTACCATACAGTAGTTGTGCTAGTATGACTAATGTATATGTTACAGACTGCAAGTATAGTTAGTATACCATAACCATAGGAGTAGTATTAAAAGGGATGCTGAAGTGTAGGTACAAGTTGTTCTTTTGGTCAGGGACTAAGAATACTATTGAGTCAAACCTATTGGAGGAGGTTATTACAGAGATAGACAGGTCTTCAATCTTCATTTGAAGACATACAGTGACTCAGCTGTTTGGAAAGGCAGTGGAAGTTCATTCTACCACCTGTAGATAGGACAGATGATGGGTCCATTCTAATGTTTTTGAGGCTAAAATGAAATATGGTGTCAAATTCTCGATCTTATCTCCACGTTGTTGAGGAAAATAACAAAAAGACAACAACATGAACATGTCCAGCAGAAAACAAATAGGTTGATGCTGAGTTCCTGACAGATACCTAGGCAAGAGCCCACCAGGTTGCTGGTACTATGAGTAAAACAAAGGACATCATCTTGGCTGAGAGAGTCATTATCTATCCACTTCCAGGAAACAAGAAAGACAGTTGCAAAAGACAGAGGAGACAACTATTTTTAAAATGTAAGATAGTCGTCCCTTTAACAAATGTGATTGTTTACCTTACTATTCCGACTAGTTTTTAAGAAATTCTAATAGAGGAAATTAATTGCAATAAACAAAACAGTTATATTTCAACATGACCCCATACATTTGTAACTATAGGAACAAAACAGTAGAAATAAAAAAGACTATGTGCATAAATATATGAAAATTAGAAGCAGCATTGTATGCAATCCACAAGTATTTCACTTGTATGTATGTTCCCTAGGTGCTAACCCGTTATCCGTAATCTTATTCCGGTGATCACGCCATGCAGGGCGTCATGCGCACACACACACACACACACACACACACACACACACACACACACACACACATCGGGGCAATTTCAAAAAGGTCTCATAGATTACATAAAGTGTGTTTGTTAATCCGCAAGCTGTAATATCTCACATATAATGCACTGTGTTTTATCTCAAACGTCATCTGTTTCACTTCACGTCCAAATGTGCTATTTCAGTGTCTATGTAAACGAGCTACTGCCAAGCCATGCACTTGAGAAGACCAGAGCTAAGCACCGATGGGTGAAGCTGAGCAAAAAGCCAGGGGGTATCTTCTTACACCCATGAGGTCACTTTAGGGGGAAAATATAATTAGCTTGTTTAAACCCCCTCTGATGCGCAAATGGTGAAAAAACAAATTGCAGGGAATGTTTTCAATGCAGCATGATGCAGCATGATGGGTGATTGGAAAGTAATCAGCCCAGGGAGCACACACTGTAACCCAAGTTGAGGCTCACTCCAGGGAACACGAAAGTGTTCGGCAAGAATATTACCTGCCAAACCACCATGCCATCCCGTACAAGGAAGAAACACCATAGAAGTTTGAAATAATTTGCCATCCAGTACAGTTTTGCTTTGGATTGGAAATGGTCAATGTTTTTCCAAGTAAATATTTTCACGCCAAGATGATTTCAGTATAAAATGGAAAACAGCACCTTTATTCTTCACTGAATCTGTGGTAAAATGGATTTGAGGGTGCAATCCAAGCCTATTTCATTTTCACAGATTTCTACCTTCTAGTCAGAAAATCAAGGTGGTGCAATAGCAGTAGAGAAAAAAAAAGTGGCTCTATGTGGGACATGGTGTAAAAAAAAACATTTGTAAATGTACAATGTAAAACCCATACTCATAAAAATATTTAAATATTATGTGTGGCATGCTGGCTTAGTGCTTAGCAATGTTGACTTGCACCTTCAATGTTGAGGGTTTAAATATTGCCTCTGGTGTATGCTATTCAATAAGATTAAAGCAGTAAACATCTGGAGTTTTTCATCCATTAAAGGGATTGTTCATTTTTTTAAAGTTGACATCGTATAAAAATATAACAATAGATCTTGGTCGTTATAACTTTTCATGCTCTGCACACCAACCGTGAAGTTTGCACCCAGAATGTGAGCACAATGCAAGTAATCGTAGCCAAAATCAACAGCACCTTATTCTGTGCAAAAATGCATTCCAAAGTTACGCTGACCTTCTGATGAAGCTTTTCTAGTCCCACTGAGATAAATCACATTGGTATCTTGTATTAAGTACAAATCTGATGGACTTCTTTCCTCAGAAATAACTGTATGCCTAGTTCTGATTAGCCATATGGCTAGCTCCGGTTAGCCATACAGTTAGCAGAGCAGAACAATTTATAATGAACAAGACCTATGGGGCAGCACAGTGGCTTAGTGATTAGCGCTGTCGCCTTGCAACTTCAGGTCCCATGCTCGATTCCTGTCTGTGTGATTGAAGTTTGCATGTTCTTGCTACTGTATGCTTGGTGGGTTTCCTCTGGATTCCCCGGTTTCCTCCCACAGTCCAAAAACATGCACATTAGGCTAATTGGTGTTCCAAAATTTCCCATAGTGTGCGAATGTTGAGTGGACGTAAATACAATGGTCACCATTGGCCTCTACAGTCCCTAGTTGGACTACTGAGGTTCGAAGGTGGACAGATGGAAGGCCTATTGTAATGTACTGTACTCAATTTTGATTATTTTCCCACAGTGACATTGGGTAAATGACTGTGATATATGAATGTTTTAATGGCTCAACTTAAGTGATACTTGAGAAAATAATCGTCATATTGTATTGGCTAGCTTGTTATTTATTCAACACAGGCTATTCAATTCTAAAAAGCTGTAGTGTTTTGCAACTAAACAGAGCGGTGTCTCACTGATCAATAGTTCATCAGCAGAAGACACAAATCTAAGACATCACATTACATTGATAACACACCTGCATGCACACATCCACCCACACAAAGATTTATCCATATAATCAGGTTTTTAAACTCTATTTTATGGCATTGCCACTGTCTGAGTAATAAAAATGTATTCACTTCAATCAATACCTAAATGACTCCTCAACTGCGACTACAAAATTATAAACTGGCTACAATACCTCAAGAAGCCGACTGTATATTATTAAGAAAATCACTAGAACCATTCATTTCTTTTTTTTTCTTTCTTTTTTTTTTAACTTATTCTCATATTAACATCCAAACTGTGTCATTTGGTTAACATTACTGTAATTGATCTCAAATATAAAATTTTCTTTCTGTTACTTCCTGTCTTTAAGCTCATGCCACATAATGCTTGAAAACCAACATTCCATTTTGTTTGTGTTTATTGTGTATTTGTTTGTGTATTCATGCATTTTAGTGAATTTAGTGAGTTTAGAGCACAGAGCTTATGATATGTAAAAAATTTTCAACTGCAGCAAAAAATAAAAAGGGTATAAATGGTTTCATATTGTGGTTTAATTTGGTATATCCTTGGTAATTTTTTTTTTTTACTTGGAAAAGTCTCATTTAGCACAAGGACTGTGATTTATATTTCAAGTTTAAACTGTAAGAGAATGCATAAACAGAAATATGGTATCAATAAAATTTATCACTCACAAAATTAAAAGGGGAAGAAAAAAAAAGCACTGACAAATGTTCACACAGTAACAGTAAGGGAAACTCCCTTTACTTTGTTTGATCTGTTGCTTAGGGGAAAAAACCTAGCCTAACCCTAACCCTAGGAGGTTCCTTGATATCGCCAAAGATGCCTGGAAAGAACAGCCAACCCCTTTTCATCCCATTATCAAATATGTCCATTAAATGCACAGAGAGAATTGATAAATGGACAGCTATTGTAAAATATCACTTAAAACAAGCCCAGAGACCTTTGCTATATGTCTACCACCAAATGGGTCATCTACAACAGCCAGGTAAGGTAGAATATTCACAACAACACTCTTCCTGCTTAGCTTTGCTGCTGCCTACCTTGATGATGTAGTCATCCACTCCAACACCTAGAGTAACCATCTACACCATCTCAGAAATGTCCAGGTTGAGTGCCATCAGGCTGTACTCATTGCCAACCCACAGAACTGTCATCTGGTCCTGACAGAGGCATATTACCTGATGTACAACTTTAGCAGAGGATTGCTGAAGCCGCAAAAAACTCAGGTAGAGACTGTCAGAGTGTGCCAATACCCCACCACCAAGCGAAAGGTGTGTGCAATTCTGGGGCTGGCCAGATATTACTGAAGATATGTTCCTTACTTCTACTGCCTCTCCATTGTCAAAGCTCATGAAGGGCCTACCAGAGTAAGTGTGCTGGGCCGAGGCCACCGAGCAGGCATTCCAGGCCCATTAAGCCGTTGCATGCTTCCCTGTGCTGAAGAATACAGATTTTGACTGCCCTGTTACTGTGAAAATGGATGCATCTGAGACAGGCCTGGATTCTGTGCTGCCATGAAGAATTTGATGGTGAAGAACTTCCCATATTGTTTGTAAGTTGCACACTCACCCCCACAGAAAAAAATAAATAAATATGGTGGCTGTGTAGCATGAAGCCCTGGCCATTAAATGGACAGATAAAAACCTAAAATATTACTGCCACAGTGGTGCTAAAATGACAGAGATGCTTCAGCAATAAACATTCTTACAAATCTTGATGGCAAGCTGTCACCTCAACCCCTATCACATGCTGGCACTCGACTTCACACGACTGCCTTGGTGGTGCTAAAAGGACAGCATCGCTTCAGCAATAAACCTTTTCACAAATCAGGATGGCAGGCCAGCCGTCTCAACCCCTATCACGTCCTGGCACGGCTTCAGCACTACTGGTGTTTTTATACCAATGACACATGGCTACTGGGCAGGGTCTGGTGTGGCATAATCATCAGCATGCCTCACCATCACCGAGAGGAATAGACAGCATAAAAGGGGGCCAAGAGTGACAGAAGCCAAATAAGTTGACGGGCTGTTACACTCATGCTGATGCATGTTTTCCTTCTCTGTGCAGACATTACGGATAAGAAATTGGGGCTCACACTAGCCAGCTGAACTCTCTGCCTAGAAAAAGCACTCCAGATTGCCCCCGCTGTGCCTCCCAGATGACACCCTCTTAGCCGGCCTACTGTCTGAGTTTGGAGACCTGACTTTTCAGCATGACTGCCCCATCTACTCTGGCTCTCTCATTCTCTCTCACTCCTCGTTTTCCTAGTTCCCAAACCAAGAAAATAAAAAGAGCAAAACTCATTTCCTCTAGTCCATGTGTCTGTATTCTGCCTCCATTGTTGCATGTTGTGACGAAATGTAACATCTTTCAGGACCTTTCACCAACTAGTCATCAGTATACCATGTCTCAATAATAATAATAATAATAATAATAATAATAATGATGATAATATAGAAGAAAAGAAAAATCTGTGACACATGGCATACGGCATAAGATTCTTCAGTGTTTGAATCAAACACAGTATCTAAACATGAATTTACTTGACAGTTATGCTGCAGTGTATAATGCAGCGAGTGATAAACTTTAATTGCCCACTGATAAGCATAAAAAATGTCTTCATTAGGCTAATGCTGAACACCTTACATCTTTCTCTGTAAAGGCCCACGCTTGTTAAACAAGCATTTGCAATTCACCTTGCCACGAGTGTGATGTTAGATAAGTTGTTCTGTTTTTCCTTTCTTTCTCTTTCTCACCATCTCCCACTGTCTTTGGCTCAGTCTGTTTTCAAAGCTATCTGTATTGAAAGGGAAAACCCATTGCGTGTGAGCGAGATGCCGATAACGATTGTCAGGCATAATCTCCACCTTGCCTGGTGGACCCAGCAGGAGTAGATGTCTGACCTGACTCATGCCAATACTCTATTTAACAGTGTGTACTTTATTAGAACCATAGAACTTAGAACTTTCTAGTCTCGAATTGTTCTACTCACAAAACTATTAGGTCATAATAATAATAATTTCATTATTTGTAAGACAATAAAGTTACTGAGGTTTGGGTTTCAAAAGGCCCAGTAATGATCACTTTCATAATGCTGGTTTGTGAGTTACACTACTTCAATAAAATCCATAATAAAATGTACCCAGGGGCCCAACATTAGTTACATTTACATGAACCCTACTGTACATGTTCCACTTATAATAACAGCCCGATCTGAAACACCTCGATCTGAACATTCTGACCTGACCTTGATTGGAATGATTTCAATCAGATTGAGTGGGGTGGAGTAAAAAGTCCTCCTGTTTAATTGTTTCTTTTTCCACCTGTAATATGGCAATATAAAAGTCATTCCTCATGATGTTTGTTAGGATTAAGATCTGGACTCGCTTGCAAAACTTTATTTAATACCATACTCCATGAGCGTGTCTTGTTTTTGGAATAAATAGAGAACAACCGTATTCTGGTCTCATCGTATACGGTATATATAGTAAATCTTCCAATAAACCCACACATGAATAACATGAGAGATTGTAGAGAGATTGCTGTCCCATACAGGGAGTGATCAGTATTTGCCAGATGTTCCTGCAGCCATTTTTCTATTACCATAGGCTTCTTGGCAGCCTCCCTGATATAGTAAGTCTTTTTCAACTTTTTATATCAACTGTAAAATGGCAGAAAATGCCACTAAACAAGATCTTTGTGTAGGCAATAACTGTTCTACAGCAGAGGCTCCACTTTAGATGTAAAGATATACAGTATAAGGGCGATTTCAGTGTTATGGGGAAAAGTATGGACAAGCTTAGTGTGAGTGAATGAATTTCCATACCATATAATGTAATCTTTTCATATGAAACAAAAAAATCCATAACGTTCATAGAATCATTTACATCCTAAAAAGATTTACAGGTGTTTTATCAGTGCAGGTTTTCTACAAACCAGATTTAATTTAAAAACAACTGCAGAAAGCATTACACTTGTACCATAACAGAAATTATACTGTATGCAAAAAGTGTATGACTCAAATTATATAAAGAACATACTGGAATATTGAAGTTTAACATGAAATATTTAAAAAAAAAAATTTTATTATTAAACCAACCATAATTGCTGACTTTTTTAAATGCTTACTCCCTGTTTCTTTTCCTCTCTTTTTCTTTGTAATTGCCATCATTTTTGTGCCTCTTTGTGGTTTTTGATGCTCAGCATTGGACTTTATTGTTTAATTTACAAGTAAAAGTTCAGGCAATATAAGCAGTGGACAGTGTTTTTAGTGTATCAGTATGGTTGGGTAGGATCCCTATGAATTATACCTACTTTTTGTTTCCCCATGATAAGGTTGACCTTTACATGGAATTGCCCATCATTATCAGCAAAATGAATAATGGTAGTGCAAAGCCTACAGCCATTAAAATAAGCGTATTTGCTCCACATTCTTGCAGTCAGATATTTCACACACACACACACACACTAGGTGTATAAATGCAGAACAGTCTGTTCAGCTAGGGCTTATTAATATAAGTAGACAACCTTACCCTCATGGCTGCCATAAAATGTGATTAGAATTGAGGGAACGCTTGTAATTCCTAAAATTCCCCATTCTTTATTAGTTTGTGAGCAGCAAATCTGCTTTAAAATATGTGCCCAATTAAAAGGCAATTAAAAATAGATGTGGCACATGACCATGGTGAACTTTTATCTCGAGGGTCTTCACAAATAACAGTTGGCGTTTAATGTTTATTTAATGGATTATATTTGGAGTTCAAAGTACCACTGAGAGATCTTCTTCTGCTTCAGATTCTCCCCACTGCAGCAAACTGAAATCTCTCGAAATTGAAGAAGAGGAATATTACCATTCCTTCAGGATCAATGATACCAGTGTCACTGTAATAACTAAAATTGTATACCGAAACACTTCCTGGTTACCCCTGACAGGCTAGCATCGAACTATTCGTGCAATTATTTTTTAACTATGTTTCATCATATCAAGAATACCTGAGCTTTTTATAATAATTTCCATTATAGGAATTACAGCCAAACTCGTAACCGTGACCTCGAAGATTCATTCAGTACACAAATTGAAAAAAGATTGTGTGCTGTTTTTGAGTTCATTATGTGAATATTTTCTCTCTGAAAGCAAGCATTGATTTTAGACTGCGAATGTCCATATCGATTAACAAGATTCCTCAAGTTTAGAAATCAGATGGGATACTGTATTTTCACACTTAACATCCAAGTCAGTCACCATGACAACATGATGTCCAAGTCCTCCTATTAATGCTGAACCATTTCTTTTTGGAAGGAAGAGTTGAATGATTGGGATTCTTTTATCTGACTCCTTGGGTGGTGGAATAGTATCTATGTTCTAATCATGTTGATGTTCCTGCAGTGGATTGGCACTGGGTCCAGGGTGTACTCCACCTCATGCTACAAGTCTCCTGGGGTAGGCCCCATCATGACCTGTGTATAGTATAACACGGTATAGACTATGAGTGAGAGTGATGTTGCTGTTCAGAGTTATGAATCCTACTCTTATGAATGCTTAAGCACTGAAATGACATCAAGACCTGTGCAAATGTAGTACATGGATAGAGGAAATACATGTTTTATTTTGCTGATTACAATATGATTAGTTTGGTCAAATACACAGATTTGCATGATGCACAAGGTGAAGGCATACTAAAAAAATGAATAAACAAAAAGCAAAGCTAACTAGGAAATATTCAAAGCAACAATAAAACAAAGCAAATCAAAATATATTGGTGCAACCAAAAATGCTCAGTAACAACAAATATTAGTGCTGAAGTAAGACTTCACATAGCCTTAGTACATCGTTTATATAGGCGAGCCGTTGACAGGCTGCAGGTGATTGTAATCAGTATGATGACCGTGTTCATGAAGACGTTGATTGAGAGTATTGAAATTGTGTGAAAAGCAGTTTAATTTGCATTTTTTTCACATAAACCCTTTTTATAACCATGCAATATTACTCTGTCATTTTGTGGGTGCACATGAACATTATATTTATTAAAGGTGGGGAAAAAATGTCATACAGAATGAACAGATAATGTCTTCAAAGTAGATAAAAAATACAAGCTTACTAGAAAAGTTCACCCGGTTAAAACTAGGGGTAACATGAGACTCCTGTAAAAGGTGGGTTGTAATGAGTTACATTTACTCCGTTACATTTACATTACTTGAGTAACACTTTGAAAAAAAAAATTACTTCTATGAGTAGTTTTACTGCACCATACTTTTTACTTTTACTTAAGTAGATTTGTGAATGAGAAACGCTACTCTTACTACGCTACATTCGGCTACATTCGACTCCTTACTTTTCGTACCATTAATTCTACACATTAGATATTCTATATTTTTGCCAGAGAAATGCAGCCAGTGGATCTACCACATGACTGTGTTTCACCAATCAGACGTGGCAACAATAATCACATGAATCCATTTAACGAACCAGCCGCAATAACAATAACCACATGTAGTCACATGACCACACAAAACTGGTTGCATAGCGGGAAAAAAAATCTTCAGCCGTGGTAGACAGCGAATGAAAATAGCCTCATATATAATGTCAATAATTTGTACATTATTTTATCATTTTGTTTGGCTGCTTACATAATTTCTGAATCAGTTACTCAGACTACTTGTGTAGTCTTTTCACAAAATACTTTTTTACTCTTACTTGAGTAATATTTTGGCTGATTATTTTTTACTTCTACTAGAGTAATATTATTTTGAAGTACAGATACTCTTACTTGAGTAAACTTTTTGACTACTCTACCCACCTCTGCCTGTACCCCTATTTGTACATTTATAAAAATGGGACTGAGTTTCATTTGAAACTGAATTGGTGCTGGTCAAATTGATAAAAGTTCAAGAATGTTTAACACATGTTAACGATTAACTGTTTATGTGGAAATTGTTTAACTGAGCATCTCCAGTATCAGTGACAACTTTGGACACATCTATTCGTTTAATGAATTAATTCATTCTACCATGGTTCTACAGATGGGAATAAATAAAATGGTCACCTTTAGCCGCCACGATCCATACTTTAACTGCAGAGGTTCCTAGATGGATGTATGGATTAATTTACTATTTACTATTACTATTTTCTACAAAATAACAAAATTGAAGAGATAAACACCATGAAACAACACATATGGAATCATGTAGTAAACAAAAAAAAATATAAAACAAAATAAATTTTCATATTTAAGTCCAGCCACCGTTTACAGTGGGACCTCCTTCAAGACTGTTGGTATATCATTTCGCGCTATTACCATAAAGCTGGATGAGAGAGTGCCAATAGTGCATAGACGCCATCCCTTAAATGCTATGTCTGTCCAGATCTATTGACTGGTACTGTACATTTATGAGGTATGAATGTCTAATAAATTAGTTCCAGTGTTTAACCAGCATTGCTATTTAATACACTCACCCCTACTGTATATGAATGGGGAATCTGAGGAAGTGTATTTGGTATTTGGCCAAACCATTTTAATTATTGAATTTAGGTTTTACAATCAGGCCCCTTATGCCCAGTGAAGGGCAATCTTATTGCTTCAGCATATCAAGACATCTTGGACAATGCTATGCTTCCAACTTCGTGGCAATAGTTTTGGAAAGACCCTTTTCTATTTCAACATGACTGTGCCCCAGGGCACAAAACATGACTATAAAGACATGGTTTGATGAGTTCGGTGTGGAAGAACTTGACTGCCTCACATGGAGCCCTGACCTCATCCCCATCGAGATCCTTTGGATTGAACTGGAACAGAGATTGTGAGCCAGGCTTTCTCGTCCAACATCAGTTCCTGATCTCATAACTTCTCTACAGAATGAAAGTGAACAAATTCCCACAGAAACACTACAAAATCTCCAAAGAAGAGTGGAAGCTGTTATAGATACAAAACGGGGGCCAACTCCATATTGAAGTACGTACAGTGGGGCAAAAAAGTATTTAGTCAGCCACCAATTGCGCAAGTTCTCCTACTTAAAACGAGGAGAGAGGCCTGTAATTTTCATCGTAGGTATACCTCAACTATGAGAGACAAAATAGGGGAAGAAAAATCCAGAAAATCACATTGTAGGATTTTTAAAGAATTTATTTGCAAATTATGGTGGAAAATAAGTATTCGGTCACCTACAAACAAATAAGATTTCTGGCTCTCACAGACCTGTAACTTCTTCTTCTTCTTCTCCTCTGTTCTCCACTCGTTACCTGTATTTATGGCATCTGTTATCAGTATAAAAGACATCTGTCCACAACCTCAAACAATCTCACTCCAAACTCCACTATGGCCAAGACCAAAGAGCTGTCAAAGGACACCAGAAACAAAACTGTAGACCTGCACCAGGTTGGGAAGACTGAATCTGCAATAGGTAAGCAGCTTGGTGTGAAGAAATCAAGTGTGGGAGCAATTATTAGAAAATGGAAGACACAAATGCAAGACCACTAATAATCTCCATCGATCTGGGGCTCCACGCAAGATCTCACCCCCGTGGGGTCAAAAAGATCACAAGAACTGTGAACAAGAATCCCAGAACCACACGGGGGGGACCTAGTGAATGATCTGCAGAGAGCTGGGACCAGAGTAACAAAGGCTACCATCACTAACACACTGCGCCGCCAGGGACTCAAATCCTGCCGTGCTAGACGTGTCCTCCTGCTTAAGCCAGTACATGTCCAAGCCCGTCTGAAGTTTGCTAGAGAGCATTTGGATGATCCAGAAGAGGATTGGGAGAATGTCATATGGTCAGATGAAAC
>JAQMYK010000038.1:8615882-8629734 GCA_030014345.1 Clarias buthupogon
GTCCAGGGTGTACCCTGCCTCATGCCCTAAGCCTCCTGGGATAGGCTCCAGGTCCCCGCGACCCTGAATACAGGATATACAGCGGTATAGACGATGAGTGAGAATGAGTATTAGTAGCCCATTGCCTTAACCACTGAGCCAGCACTGCCACAGGTTAGAAGGCTAATAACCTCCAAACTCACAAAACACACATTCAGCAGTTTGAATTGCTCAGTATATCAATTGAGATTGAGTATGCCTGTTCGTTGAAGGCTGAGAATGACAAAAGGGAAAAAGTCGAGGGAATGATCCAGTAAACACTGTGTGAAACTTATTCCAAATGAAGCCTGTGTGAATTCCAGCTCTCGCTTCATGCTGGGTTCTTGTTTTCAGAGCCCTTAAGCTCTGGACGAGGGTCATTTTGTTCAGAAATGGCTTCTCTCTAGAGACTCATTTACAGCCTTTTCTCCCAGCTCAGCCTCAGAGAATTGTCCTCTTGAATGAAAGAGAGGGTAGCCCCCCTCCCTTTTTTCCAGCAATGTCCACCACTTGCTTTCACCCTGTTATAATTTGATTCATTATTCTCTTGATCTCTTTCCATTGCAGTCGCTGAACAAGTAAAGATGCATTCAAATTGGAGTTTGATGGAAAACATTTATGAACATGAGCAGCTTTATTACTTATAATAGAAATTTGTGGTTCTTGAGAAGAGTATGGTAGAGGTAGAAAATCTAATTAATCTAATATCCCTCTACCTCTGCTATAATCACACTTTACAAAAAGTAGCTATTGTAAAATTCTTCAAGCTAGCCTCTTAATCCTGACCTCCTGCAGAATCTTCTGACCATGCAACTGTACAAACTCCATCCAAGACACCGAAGCACAATTACCACAGCTACAGCACCATAAACCGAAGAATGTACAAGGTTTTAGAATTTGCATGATCAACAGCTTAGTCCAAAAGTCTGGACCCACAACTGTGATTTTCTGACTTAATCACAGTAAAACACCAGTAGCCATGCGAATAACAGATATCACTAGATCCAAGACAGTATATCTCCTTGATCCCTTCCTTCAGGCCTTGAAACCTGTGTGCAAATGGCTGAAAAACTATAATCACAAAAAGACAAAATTGAATGTGGTGCCCAAAATCATATGAAATATCCCTGTGGTTTTCACACAATGAAAATGGCTGACTGTGGTATGACCTGCCAGAGAAAAATATTCAAAAGCCTACTTTTCAATGTGTGCCACAACAAGAAAGATGAAGAATGGAAACGGCTCTACCTACAAAACAGTACAGAAATCAATGAACTGTACTTTATACAGTTTTATGAGGCTACAGAATGACTGAATGTTACCTCGCTAATTACCTAAGTATCTCCAACCCCAAACTACATCTCACAAAAAAAAAACAAAAAAAAAAATCAGAAGCAGCAATGTTCTGAAAGCAATAGAGATTTCCTGATGTCAGGATGGCTGGGTGACATGGATAATTACCTGTCAAACAGAAGCAAAGCTGGATTAGCCTCATTTTCTTGTCATCTAAATCTGTTTGATCTCTCTAGCACTGGAAAGTGACACTGCAATGCCTGCCTAGGTAAGAAATGTATACTGCACCAGATTAGGGCCCAATGTATAGTTGCATCTACTCTGGTTCCAGTCGTCTGGTTTTTTTTTTTACACAATGGTCCTGTATCCAAACTAACGCATTTGCAGTGATCAGCCACAGCATTAAAACTATTAGTATTTCTGTAAAACCACTTAGGATTTTGGGTTGCCCTTGTGGCACTGGGGTGTTTCTGGCCCCTCCAGAGTGGCTCTGCAGGACCTTTAGGGGTGTGTTGTGATGTCTGGCACCATCTCTGGCAGCGAATCCTTTGGGTGCTGTGGGTTGCATAGTAGGTCAGTCCGGTTGAAATCCGAGAAGTTTGGAAGTCAGGTGAGCAGCACTAGGCTCTTTGCCTGGCGGGGCCTCTGTGTGGTTGGATGTGGTGCGCTGAATGCTCTGATTTGTGCTGCATTGGCTTGTCTGTAGGATTGGACTTAACAGGCTGGCCTTTGGTCCCCACAAGCATGAGTAAGCCTTAGATGCCCATTATCCTGTCATCCTGTTTGTTGGTATATAGTTGGTGATCAGTGTAATAATATAATCAGGGTGTTGCTGTTATTTCATATAGGTGTATATTGAACTCAGGCACAGGCTAACAAAGAATCTTAAATTTGGTTCCAAGCTGGAGGAAGTCTGGATGTTAGTTTAATATCTGGCTGAAATGAGATACAGAAGCAGTTTAAACTAAATTCTCTTCTAGCGCCCAGCCTCATGCAGTTATTTACCAATATATTTTACCGGTAAATATAAATCCACATATACATTTTTTACAATAAAATGTGTATTGTTGAATTAAGCTTTTAGTGCACCCTTTATGAACAAACCACCTCCAAGCCTCCTCTTCTTGTTATTGCGGCTATTATTGTAGCGGAATCAGCATAAGTTCAACAATAATGCTTATGAGCTCTGTGATCCCAGGTCCAATTTTAGTTTAAATCATCTAAGGACATGTCTCCACTGGTATACCCTAGGCATAGCACAGCGATGCAATTGGTTGCATTTTCACCTTACTGATCCTGACACCTTGGTTCAATATTGAGTGCAGGTTAATGTCCCACATCTATGTGGGTTTTCTGGGTTGTTCAGGTTCTTCTCACCTCTCAAAATTATGCTGGTAAAAGGTTTTGCTATGCTAAGCCAGCCTGTGTATGACTGTGTGTGGGACTGTGTGTGCATAGAGCACTGCAATGGACTGGCATCCCATTTAGTGTCTATTTCTGTTTTGTGCCCAGTGTTCCTTGCAGTTGGCTCCAGATCCACCCTGGCTGTGACGAGGATAAGCCAGTTCCCGAAAAATTAACGACTAAATAAATCTAATAAGGTTCTTTTTCTAAAACAATTTCTGCATTGTTTTATAGATGCTTATTCTGTCATTCAAAGCTGCTTGATAGAAATTTTTGTACGTTTTCTTAATTCATAACTGCCATCTTATCTGACCCAAACATGCTGGCAAGGCTCCTTATAGATTTTCCCCCTTCCATTCTCGATACTTTATTTGGGTTGTAACTCACTGTTGGCAGTGGTGGAACCGAAACTTATATATACTACTGCTTCCCCAAGAAAAATGAGCAACTCTGACATAATCATATCCCTCTTTCCTTCTCCATCAAGCTGTAGCATCCTTCAACCTATACACTCGAGCCATGGTAAATGTGTCACGTGTATAGCTTTTTTTCCCTCCTTTAATGTAACTTTTGATCGTACATAAGCATCCTTTAAATAACATGAATCAATCAATCTGAGATTTCAGACTTATGGCAGCGTTAAATATTAGTAATTGAGAAAGTGGGTCAGGATCAAGGAATGTGGATAGAGTATTAAGCTCCTTAAGTATGCTTCAAAATTGAAATTCATATGTGGAGTAGAAGCACAGGAGAAGTGAAAAGCATGCCAAATATGCAAATGCATGTAAATGCATTGAAGTTGAGTTCACCCACTTGCTGCAGAAAGAGTAAACAAGGCCTTATGGGAATGTGTGCTCTTAACTTTGTTTTTTTTAATGTAGGGTGTGCACGCACTACTGTACCCTTTGGTAGATATTTGTTTGATAGCCTAACAATCAAGCCTACAGAACCCTGTATAATATCATTATTAAAATTTTAGCTTGCTTTAATTAAGATTTTTCCAGGAAGCTTCTCTTCTGCTGAATTCTGCAGTAATTGCCAATTAATTCTTGTATCTGTTTTTGCTTTCAAGTAACAGGCTAGTTAGTAGTGACTTACTGACAGTCTTGGCATAATATCAAAGCAAGTCCACATTTTCAAGCTGTAATTGTTTACGGCTTTTAAAAAAAAATTCTTAATGTTACCTAGAGTATATATTTTTTACACCCTACATTTAAAATCACATTTAAAGCAATAGGACAGTATAAAATTGCAAGTTAATGCTAATTGCAATAAACTGAAAAACCTTTTATCCCTTTTCAAACCGCTCCACGAGACTCGCTAGATAGCTCAAATAGTCATGAATTTTAACTATTAGCTATAAGCACATCTGATTTAATGCCAAAAGAAAAGTCAGGTGGGAAGGATGATAATCAGGAATATCATGAGGCCGGATGAAGAGTTGGCTCAGCAATAACAGTAGCCACAAATAAGGACTTTTAATCCTATGATTACATAGGTTAATGTCAACCTAAACATCGCTCAAAATTTTAAACCTAATCTACTTAGAGACAGATGTAAATGAGGCCAGATGTTTGCTCAGCATCAGGCTGGGTCATCTGGTACTAAAGTCAATACTTGTCAATGACTCTGAGAAGTAAGTAGTCTTATAAGCAAGTAGGAGAGCAACTGTCTCAAGGGTTATCTCTTAGAATTTCTTTGCCTGGTCATAGACTAGCATGGCATCATACCAATTTCTGAAAGTTCATATAAATAATAAAAGCCATTTGTTTTAATAAGCAAGGGGCAGTCTTCTGAGACGGGATGAAAAAAAGTCGGTGACAAGCTGGGGATTTCTTCTCGCTGTCTCTGATGTACAACGTTAACAGTAAATAAAACTCCCACACCGAACACATATTAATAATTATGGCACCCTTCTATAAAATATGATAGGGCTTTTTAGTAATCCACATCCTCTGTGATGAATGTCTAAAAAATCTAATCATAGACAGGCCAGTCTGGGTGAGCAGCATCTTACTAAAGGTATAGCACAAAAAAAAAACATCCATACCCATTATGAATTAGATTTTTATTTATTCAGATGGAGATGCCCATTGCTTTTTCTTATTTTGGATACAAAGGCAAATAGTCCCAACCCAAAAGCTTTATGTGTGATGAAGTGGAATAAAAGCACTTCGTAATAAAGTGCTAAGTAAGTATTCAAGACTGTTCAAATTGTATTAGGATTGAGTTCATTGAATGGTCTTAATATAGTGGATGATATGCATCCTAATGTAGATTGCTGGGCCAAGCTTATTGGTTCAAAACAATTCTCAAATGTCCTGCATCCAGTGTAAAAACAATATGATTGACGCCACTTAAACTTGTCATTTTCTGTAATATTAAAGACACACGACAGAGACTGGAAGGCCCTCACTGCCTATTCTCTTAAGCCAGACTTTTAGATTTTGCAGGACATACAGTATCAGGTGTGATACAACTAATGATCATCCACAGACATTTTTCATAACTTGTTGCCAACCATGAAATAATGTGTTGTTTACTTGCCCCATACTGTTTTAAACAAAATTCTTGAAAGCTGGGAAGCCATAATTGTTTTCAGGTTTGAGACTAATTCTTGCTCTCAAAAGCTTGATTTATCACAACATAAAAAAATATTTTCTTATTGGAATATGGTGTGCAGTGGTGCATATACACTTAAATGTGGAGAGTCAGGCAGATTGCAAACCTAAGATTATGAAGCTTGTGGCCAGAAAAAATAAACCATATCAGATGCTCTGCGGTCTGTTGGTTGTGCATCTAGAGCAGGCAGTCTGAGACTACTCACTATGCAACCCGATGGACATGAAATATTGCGTGTTTTGTAGCAGACCTTATATTCCTGAGAAGAGACAGAGGAATTGCTTTCTATTTCTCTTTGCTAAATTACACAAATAACAACAATCCATCCGCTCTACTGTTTACTGTCACATCTGGACATTCTGCACGCAAACATCCATAGCACCCTAGCTTTCAACTTTTAACTTTTGTATAAGATCACATACAGTATAGCGTTATGACCACTGAGAGGTGAAGTGAATGACATTGATTACCATCTATACACTAGGATTGCGTGCACCCAAGGCTCAACCATGCCTGCAAGGACCAAAGGTCAGTCCATCCGGTTTGATCCCACAGGAAAGCAAATGCAGCAAAAATCACTGAAAACTGAAAACGACACCCAACACAACACAGCCTGCCAAATATGGGACCCAGCAAACTAAGAGCCCAAAGTCACTGACTGGGCCTCCAAATCCCCCAGATCCTAATCCAATCAGCCCGCCATGGAATGTGCTGGACAAATTAGTCATATGCATAGAGGTCCCATCCTGCAATCCACAACACCCACAGAATCCACTCCTAACGTCCTGGTGCCAGACACTACAGAACACCGCCAGAGGCCATGTGGAGCCATGCACCTTGAAGACACATAGATGGTTATAATGTTAATGTCTTTAACATTATGGTTGATTGGTGCACACACATACACTTTTCTTGGAGACAGGTAAGGAATTACAAATGTATCAAGAACCCTTACACTTTTCCCACTGCAGAGCTCTTACGTGTACAGTAGCTTGCTATTCGGCATCCTCCTTGGTTACAGTTTTGGGATGGTCTCGGATGGACCCAAGAAGATATGAAAGGCCAGATTAAAATGCTGTCTCATTTCTTTTTTTGCATGGATGTCTACAAACTCACAAGTCATCATGACCAACTCAATCATCTACTCTAATGATTCTTCTTTGGCAACAAGAGAACAGACCACAAAAGCATGCTCCCATTTCACTCTGGCCTTTCATATCTTCATGACCCTCAAGTCAGTTGCTTCAAATGGGCTCAAATGGGCCAACATCTTTTCCCAATGATATTACATTTATTCTCTATTTTTTTATTGCCTCTAGGAACCCATCTTCTACTATTACTACCTCTGGACTTGAGACATACACCCCCAACCCAGAGAAGTTCAGAATAGCATAATCATTATAAAGGAACCTTAGGCTGTTAGGTACCATAAGAGACAGTCGATTCAAAAGTTGAACTCTTTTTGTATAGAAGGTGAATCAGCAATTTCAGCTCTGGAACCCTATTCTTACAAACTGGAGGCTTGTTCCTCCCAGTTGTATCATCCAGTGCTAAGCTCTAGGGCATGTACTTTCTCTACTTCTATCTCTTTTAATGTGTATAGAGCATTCCAATACACAACTTTTCACATATTTACCAAGTTTTATTTATTTGATTCAAATGCAGCTGTGCATACTAGTGAGTCTGCATAAAAATACAGGGCTGTTTTACACATAGTGGTCAAATGAGAAAAAATCCTTCAAGTTACACGAACAGCTTTCTCTATCTGAGCATAAGTTTACATTTAAAAGTTAAAACTCTAGACGGAACTCTTTCCTAGACGGAAAGGATAGTGCGTACCAATTCCAGGACTCGGTTATTAAATTCATCTTTGTATAGTACCGTATATGTCTTTTTTTTTTTTTCTTGGTCAATGTTTTCCTTTGTCTAAATAAAATTCCTGTTTAAATTATAGAAGCAAGGCATGCGTCTCCATCTCATATATTTTCAATATAGCAAACACCTAATTTGTCATTGCCATCATTTGTTTAGCGAGTCAGTTTTTTATCTGCATCAGCTATTAAACATAAAATGTACTTACCTGCTAGGCTTTGCTATATAACACATATATCTTAGAGTTAAACATAGAAAAGTCAGAACTTAAGTCTGGCAATTGAATTGGAAAAACTAATATTTGCATCCATCCATGAATTAGAAAAAAACTAATATTTGCATCTATCCATGTCTACTTGTTTAATACCAAATGAAAAATTGAGTTGACAGCTCTCTCAGAAGTGCAGTTTTGCATCAGAGCTCTTTTATTACAGTACTTCAAAAAGAGGCACCTGGGCTCCTGAACGGCAGCGTGTCATTCCCGGAATGGGTGGCAAAGAATAGTGACTTTATGGTTATTATTCAAAGTAATACTAGCCAGTGTTTGACTACTGGGCATTATTGCTCTCATTCAAGTTCATAAAGCTCGCTACCTACTGCACTCTGTGAACGGCAGACTTCAAACATAAAGTAATTAATTAATTTCAAATATAGATAAGCCTATCCCTTATCTTTTCTGGTTTAATAAAGAAGACGAAAAAAAATGTCTGTGCCCAAACACCTAGCTACTGTTCACAGTATTGCTCCCAGGAGCATAGAAGTCAAACCGAGACTTGTGATTAAATTTCTTGTGAATGAAGGCATACAACTGATTGACATTTACAGAAGACTCCGAACACAGCAAGGTGACGAGACTCTTAGCCTATATGTCTATGAATGATAATCCTGGCTGAGGTGGCTCGAAGCTGACTGCAGCCATTTCCGTGAACATTTAGCAAGTGCAATGCTCTCAGGATCAAATTGCCTGGTCTGATCACCAAGGGCGTTCTGTTCATGCAGGACGTCATACTGCCCACCTCAGCACTTATACACGTTACAGGAACTTGGCTGAGAGTTATTGCGACATCCCCAATCCAGTCCTGACCTTGCTCCCAGTGATTTCCGTATGTTTGGGAGTTCCTGGGAGGCCAGGGTTTCATGTGTGAAGCAGGCAGTGCGATCATGGCTCCTGCTTACTGAGAAAATGTTTTACCATGATGGTATACAAGCACTAGTGAATCAAAGGTACAGTACAGAAAACACCCCTCTTACATCCTACATTTACTTGCTGAAAACATAATCTAAGCTAAAGGCCAGAATGAACTACCTGAACCTTGTGACTCTGTTCATGGGTGTTATTTAGACTTTTGCTTGACAGCAGGCCATCATGCTTTAGTGCTTTTATATGTTTATAAGTCTATGTCTTAATTGTAGAAACTGGATACGAATGATATCTCTGTTGTTTTGAATTGTCTTAACTTTCCGTCGAGGTTCCATCTGCCCTAATGATAAACATTTTTTCAGGTCTGCATGTGAAACATGTTACTTATTACATTGCACAGCTCAGGTTTTACATTCGTCTTGATAAGTAATGAGATACAACAAGGGGCTTGTTAAAATTTTTTTAATAAAAAAAAAAAAAAACTTAAGAAAATTGCTTGGACTAAATTTATTTTCAGATCCTTCCTCAGTACTTTCCTTCATGCCTTCCTTCCTCTCTCCCTGTTGATGGTGCTTCCATGCTGTCTTTCCTTTCTTTGCCTCTGCAGTAAATCCCTGATCCTACGCAGTACCCTGTTTAGGTACATTTTCAGTTTTTACTCATTATATCCACTCTTGGTACTGATTAACACACAACAATTTGGAATATTGTACCTATTCTCTGCTTTTCCTACACTCAGGCTCTCTGGCTGGTCACAGATTCCATGCATTATGAGGAAGCTTGATACATCTCCTGCAGCATTTTGCCCGCTTTATTTTGTATGCTGTGTGTACTTTGTGAGCACAGGCTTCTGGTTTATTTGATGCTATCTTCTGTTTGAGCAGTTTCTGTATCGAGGGTGTATCTATATATGTTTTCTTTGTTTCAGCATTTTCAGGTCTTATCAGTACTTGTTGTTTTGGAACACTTGGTCTGACCCGGGTTAGTGTTTTCGCTGGCGTCAGGTCTGGGTCCAGCTTTATCTTTTATGAGATCTAGATATCTCGAAAGCCCACTCCTACATGATCTCTTATCATCTCTACCAGGAAATGCTGTATTGGTGGGGTTTGTGAATAAGAGTATTACAAGATGTCTCAAAAGTGAGAGTCATAGTGTTGCAGGAGAAGCTGAAGCACAATGATCATTTAATGGGACACATTCAAAGTGTAATTAGATGATAACACCAGATGTGTTAACACACGTTTATCATCAGTGTGTTTTTACAAAGCTAGGGTAATTATGTAAAAAATGGTTTGTAAACAATGGTACTTGTTGCCGAAAAGGTAATTTCCCCTAGATATGGAAGATATTGGGACTTCCTGTACAGTATATCTATGATCTCTATAGATCTTCTAGAATATTGCGCAATAGGGCAGATATACAGTATAAACTAATACTGGTGAGAGAAAAAAAATACACTTGATAAAGGCAAGTGAAGGTGCAGTAACTTTAAAAAGCATGACCATCAATGAATTTAAATTGCACAATAAATGTAATTACAATTTGTTTAAATAACAAAAAGCAGCAATTTATGATGTTAATTGTTTCAACCCATTAATAGACAGCTAATTGAAAACGCTGAAGGCAACATACATCTATAAACCCTTTCATTTTTTCCCCATAACATATGAAAGCATTGCTTGTTTAAAACATTCACAAACTTTTAATTGATTTTTCTGGAATGCCGTATCCAGGGTTTTTGATTAATTCCTATTGAACACCCATTCATTAAGTGAGGATGACACACTTATAAGGTGTCAGTGTTATGTATTTCTACAGTACATTGGTATGCTTTGATTCTTCTCTAATTAGATATTTTTAATTACCAAAAAAGTAAACAGTACACCCCAGTAGGCTTTGTAGTTAGGCTTGAAATTTGAAACTGTGCTTAAAATGAGAATAACCTACTGACTATATGTAGAGTTTCTGGGCTATATAAGATCGTGCAGAGTCAAAAGTGGTGGAGTCTAACTGTGTAATTGTTCTGTTTGGATTATTCCTAGTGTTAACGAGCAGCTACAGTTATGGAGTGAAAATAAAATAAAATTAAATCAGCCTACAAATCTGAGTGTGAGACGGAAATCTGCTATTCCATGATCAGAGACACAAGATGGACAGTGTGCAACTGCGGTTAAACAAAAAAAAGATGTACTTTCTTGCAGACAGATTATTATCTTGTTAAACCTTGGGCTCATCCAGATGGGCTTTGATCAGTGCTTAATTGCGCTGGATATTCTGTTAAACTGATATATCGCCAAATAAAAAAAAACAGAACATATTCTTTTTTTTTTTTTACTATCCTTTTTTTGCTCCCATCTTCTTTCTTGAGGAAACACTGATGTCCATGATAGGTTTTTGATGTCACAGTGGCAATCTCCATGCAGGGTGCGTAACGACCTGACAGAGAGACAAGAAGATCAGCAGCATCATTTATCTGTTGAATTGAATGAAATCCTGAAAAAAACCAGAAGTATATTCACGTACATAAGGATTGCCATAATTTTTCCTTTTGTGTACACTCGGTTACACCCACATTTCCATGACTATTGCCATAATGCTAATCTGAAAGGCAGTAAACATTAGGATCAGAATGACATTAGTTCTTAGCCTGCATTATATAGTATATACATATTGATTTGTGACTATGGCACTATGAAATAAAATAAAACTTGATGGAGTTCAAGTTGTAAAAGGTCCAGTGATTTAGAGAATTTTCTGGTCCTTGCATTATAGCAAGGCCAAAACAGTATATTTGTGGTGGTCTGGACAAACAGGCAAGAAAGACAAAAAAAAAATCTGCTTTTTGGTAAAATTGGGTTTTTCTTCCTGTCACACACTTTGACACCTCAACTTTAAGAAATCATATACTGAACGTTTCACTAAAGATAATGAAAGAAAAAAGAATATTAGGCTGTCATTATTAAAGCATGCGATTAATCTAGAATGTTGGCACATAATTATATATATATATATAATTATAATTTAGCCCTGCGATGGATTGGCACCCTGTCCAGGGTGTACCCTGCCTTTTGCCCGAAAGCCTCCTGGGATAGGCTCCAGGCTGATTACAGGATAAAGCGGTATAGAAGATGAATGAATGAATGAATGAATTATAATTTATATATTTTATATAAATTTGCTTTTTAAAAAATAGTAATGTGTTAAAATTTCAAGATTAATAACATGCTTACTTTTTTTTTTCCATGCAAATGAATCATACGACCAAGTTTGGCCCCCATGGCTTCCCATAATTGCAGCGCGGGTACCCGGCTGTGTGTGATAATGGCTTGTTTAACGTGGAAAATAAGATGGCTGAGAAAACATCACCAGGTGTCTTGAATGGCATGTTTCATTATAAAAACCTTCTAGATTTAAGTTTTGATAAAAATCGAAGTTGTGTGCTCAAGCTACTTTCAAGATGAAATATTTTTACAAGAATACAAGGCATAGGAGTGGTGGCTCAGGTGGCTCAGGCTCTAGGTTATTAATCTTTGGATCTGAGGATTCGTTTTCGAGCCCCAGTCCTGGTGGTTTGTACAGTATACTACCCAGTATGTTTACGCAAAATTTTGCCTCTACTATACTACCCAGTCACTGCGTGCAGGGCTTCGGTCCTCATTCATTTGTTAAATGTTAATATTTGAGATATTATAAAAAAGCATAATCAGTTTCCTCTAACCAGTTTCAGTCACACATTTCTTTATATCCAACATTTATAATACAAGTAAATCTAAGTATTTTAAAAGTGTGCTTAACTAGATAAAACTTTTTAATTGATTGACAGCACTAATGGATATGTTCCATAGTGAAATGGACACAAAGTTTTCAAACTCTATAATGCTACCTTTAGTTAAGGTATATGGAAAAGAACAAAAATAATTATATATAATAACAAGTTCTGTCCACTAGCAGCAGCCTGAACTGCTGATACAAGCCAGTATCCATGCTTTCATGTTGTTTACGCAAAATTTTGTCTCTACTATCTGAATGTCACAGAAGAAATCAAGATTCATCAGAACAGATGTTTTTCCAATCTTATATTGTCCAATTTGGGTGAGCCCATGCAAGTTGTAGCCTCAGTTTCCTGTTTTAAGCTGACAGGGGTGGCACTTGGGGAGGTCTTCTGCTGCTGAAGCCCATCAGCTTCAAGGTTCAATGTGTTATGCCTGGTTTCCTTGGTTGTCTTGGTTGTAACAAGATCTTGTTTGAGTCACCGTTGCCTTTCCTTCAGCTCTGGCCATTCTCCTCTGACCTCCGGAGTCAACGAGGTATTTTCATCCAGTGAACCACCACTCACTGGATATTTTCTCTTTTTCAGGACATTCTCTAAAAAACCCTAGTGATGGTTGTTTGTTAAAAAAAAAAAAAAAAAATCCCAGCAGATCCCAGCAGTTTCGGAAATACTGGTTTGAAAAATAACCACACTACATTTAAAGTCACATAATTTACCTTTCTTCCCCGTTCTGTTGGTCGGTTTGAACTTCAGCATTGTCTTGACCCTGGCTACAGTATATAGCAGAATACACTGTGTTGCTGCCATGAGATTGGTTAATTAGATATTTGCGATAACAAGCAGTTGAGCCTAATAAAGTGGCCAGTGTGTGTGTGCAACATTGTGACTATTCAGTATTTAAGTTGTTGCATAGTTTATAGGTCTATTGAAATGTAAGCAAATGTGTGAGATTGACCATGCTATAACCTTTGTACAAAAGGCCAAATTTCCCAGGAGTCTTATCCCGTCCATTGACCACATTCAGATGACACGATGACAGATCCATGAGTCTGTATGAGCACAAGTGCACACTGCCATTGAACTAGAAACAGCTGGAAATTCTAAAATCCATATAAATATGTTTAAGCACAGTACATTTTATATAAGTTATTTTTATTCTATTATTATTATCATTGCTAATAATATAATTTAACATTTTGCAATTTGGATCCAGGCGAAGACTTTACAGACTTCTTGTGTTCCTGGACTGTATAAGCTACTGGGAGTGTCTCCATCTGCAACTGGTCTGCTTTGAATTATTCAAATAATGTTAAAGATCAGATGCTAAAAATGAGCTCACACAGCCTCTGAATTTGCATTTCTTAGTTGATGGTGCAGTGGGTAATGACACCTTACAGCTCAAGGATCCTTGTTTCGATCCAGAGCTCGAGTTACTCTCTGTGTGGATTTTCACATGTTCTCTGTGTGTGTGTGGTGTTAATGGTGTGTGTGTGTGTATGTGTGTATGGTGTGTGTGTGTGTGGTGTTAATGGTGTGTGTGTGGTGTTAATGGTGTGTGTGTGTGTGTATGGTGTTTTTGGCTTGTGTGAGGTGTGTGTGAGCTGTGTATGTATGGTGTCAATGGTGTGTGTGTGTGTGTGTGTGTGTGTGTGGTGTTAATGGTGTGTGTGTGGTGTTAATGGTGTGTGTGTGTGTGTGCGTGTGGTGTTAATGGTGTGTGTGTGTGTGTG
>JAQMYK010000038.1:8629834-8641818 GCA_030014345.1 Clarias buthupogon
TTATGTTTAAAAGAAGTAAGACCATATTTAAAAGGACGGAACATAGAACATAACAGGACATCACACTTAACATACAGTACAACATAAAATGAAACAAACAACTAAATAAATAAGTACACTTCGAACAAATGCATAACTGAGTTGGATCCACTCACTCACTTGCCTACTTACCGTCCATATTGCTTTATCCTGTGTTCAGGGTCGCGGGGGGCCTGGAGCCAATCCCAGGAGACTTATTGCATAAGTCAGGGTACACCCTGGACAGGGTGCCAATCCATCACAGTGCACACACACTCATTCACACACTACGGGCAATTTGGGAATACCAATTAGCCTAATCTGCATGTCTTTGGACTGTGAGAGAAAACCCACCAAGCACGAGGAGACAATACAAACTATACGTCTCCCACAGAGGCAGGAATCGAACCCGGTCCGTGGAGGTGCAAGGTGACAGTGCTAACCCCTAAGCCACTGTGTGGCCGCATTGGATTCTTAGTGAGAATAATGAGATAGACTAGTCACACTCAACCAGGATAAAGCAAGTCATTATAATGAATGAATAAACAAATGAATGAATAAACAATTGATTGAATGCATGAATGAATGAATAAATGAATGAATTAATGGTTTCCTTACGCTTACAAAGTCAAAATAATTTGCATGATTTAATAAAAAAAGTAAAATGTTATAAAGGTTAGATTTATTCAGGTCAATTTCAACAAAACCTAACCGCATCAACCTTAAATATTTCATGTCTCAAGATTTTTTAAGACCTTGTTTGTTTACACATGGACAAAGAAAATGATCCAAAATCACTGACCCAGTTATACACCGTTCACATTGTTCAAACTTTTTGAAGAGGACTAATGAAGATTAAAAATACTGTATTTTTCGGGGGGAAAAAAATATTTCATGGTTTTATTGTTTAATTGTTTGTCAGAGTGCTAAACTCTCCCAACACTGAAATATTTGGCAAGGTGCCCAAAAATTTGTTAGCTGGCAACTAAACTGGGGCAAATTTTCCACCTGACCTCCTTACAGTACATAGCTTTTTACATTTTTTTTAACATACTGGCACATGACCACAAGGCCATTCAGACTTCAGACTACAAAGGATATCAGCAAAGGGACTGATATTACATATCACACAGCTTCTGCTAGATTTTGATCATTAATTCAGACATCGTGCTATCCCAGCTATCCTAACCTTTTTCATCATACAGTTCTTGCACTTGCTTCAGGCCTAGGCCAAGAACATCAGGGCAACACAGATGCCCTAAATTCTGAAAACCTTCCTTTATTAGCTTGTTCCAACCTCCATTCATGCTGAACTATAACAAAAAAAAAGAAACGTTACACCACCCAAGGGCTTTACAGTAATTGGGAATGGATATGGCATGTGTGCAGACAGACTAATCAATGCCCATAGGAAGCTGCGTCAAATAGCGCTATTATCGGATAACCAAATCACATATCATCCCAGACGATAACTCCAGGCTCTCTTTTAGATAATATCCTGTGGTGGCTTTGAATTGATTTTACGAGACGAAAAAATCCACAAGTAAACTCTAGATAAGACCCTTCTCTTTGCGATATTACATTAATCCATTATTCTGCCTTTTTTTTATTATTTTTTTTTTTTTTACTTCTAATATGCAGTGATTTTTGCTTCACTTTGTTTCATAGGCATTTAACAGGCTTATACTGGAGCCACTGGTGCATGTATGACAGAATGTGAGGCAAGGAGACACATCAATGAGGCCAGAAGGCATCTTCCACCTGTCTCCTTCTGCACCACCACCTCCCACTCACTCTACATATGTAGCAACGAACACCACGTTGCGAACGTCCTCCATAAATCGGGAAATGATCCACATCCCCAGAGGAAGGCTTACTTCACAGTCCATTTAGCCCATAGCAAATATAAATTACAGACAGATAAACTCCGGCTGTCTAGGCATTGGAGCTCTGTCTTTTGCCTTTTCCTTTCTGTCCTTCACGTCTTCCTCCCCTCCTGTTCTTTCTCACAGGGGCTGATTGTTCCCAGCTGTAATTGACTGTTATCTCGTCTGCGAAACTATTTCTGTTCGCCGCTGTTCTGGCCTGCAATTTGGTTTTTGAATAGAATAGATGACGGTGAAGAAACCTCCAGGCTGACTCCCTATGTACATAGCGCAGCACTTACATCTCGTCTGCAGGCTTAATCACCGTCTTTAGCTCTCCTCCTTCGTGACGCGACAATTAGCATGCCGTGCCTCCACAGTCTACCAGCAAGGGAAAAGAAAGATGTCACAACTTTTTGTTACCAGAGCGCAGGCAGTACCCATTAACATGATCGACTTTCTAACTACTGGATAAATGGTTTATTAATACTGTCTACTGCTTTTAATAGATTTGGAACTTTTATGGGACCAAAGGGTCCCAAAAAGAAAAAAAAAAATCTCATCACACTTCTCTTAATTTTCAAACGTTTTCTTTTTTCAAAGAGTTGAAAAAAAAAAAATATTGGCCTGAAGTAATGCACTGATTAAAAGTGTAGAGACAGGTACCAATTGTGGGAGGATTTCTTTCTTCTTCATTAGAAGTTTTCCCTTCCGTGCATCCTCTAGCCTCTAGCTCTTTTCGAAACATTTTTGAGAGAATCTCATGAAATCCAAGAGTTTCTGTTATCTGAGTTTGACTGAGAATCATGGCTAGATCTAGATCTCGGTTTGCAAGCAAGAACCTACCTCGCCTGATCTTAATTCACTACCGTGGTGTCGCGAGTGCTCCTCGGCATGCTAATTATAAACCTGAAGCTTGTTATCCAACCTGTTAACAGGAATGAAAAAAAGCCTGTCTGTTGTTAGATAGCCCGGTTGAATAGTGTGTTTTGTTCTCAATTAGACCATTTCACATGGCTTATTCAAATCTATCCTTAGTCCTCGCAGAATACCCATCATCCATCTTATTTATTTATCCTGACTTTCATTGGGTCTGAATTAAACATGGTACAAAGAAGATGAATACTAAAGATTCTTATCTTTGCCTCCTATTAAATATGAATGGAGTCCTTTCTTTCCTTCGTTGCAGGGCAAAATGGAACCCTGGAATCATAATTTACCTTAATATCATCATATCCCTAGAATTATACTATTTTATCATGCTCTTTAGGTCATGGATGCAATCTAAACAGATTCACTCACGTGATAATGGATTTCTTCGGATCCATCATGACTAAAGCAATTTCTTCAAGAAATCCCACAAAAACAACCCCAAATCCTTTGAGTCATTAAAGCAACATTAGCAATTTATAGACATCATGCTTTATTCCTGCCTTGACAATCTCGTATTGATTTTTTTAGCTGGTCAGCTCTGATTGTTGCTGTTAAACACGTAGTTGATTATGTCACGTGGGTACTGCTAAGACTGATGGCATTTCTGTGCTGGGTGTGAGATGTAATTCATTACATGTTTTATAAAGAAAGAGCACATCACAATAGCTGTTCCAGTGGGGGAAAAAAACAAGTTAGAGGGTACAAGGATTTATTGCAAGAACATGATGGCAGAAAATGTCACCCTGTCAGGAAAGCTGAAATGTGTAGCTCTTAATAGTTGCACAGCTTAATGAAACCAAAAAAAAAAATTGTGAGCATGACGTTTTAGAATTGTGAGGAGCCGGTCCAACTTTTTTTTTATACAAGGGACCAAATCTAAAATGTGTCTAAACGTGATCATTAAAAAATTGATTTATAATAAGTATATAAATATATTTGTGTTACAAAAAATGCACACTAAACTACTACAACTATAATTATGCCTTTATTTGTTACATGTAAACTACTGAATAGTGAAATAATTTCTTCACATTTCCCAACTTAGGAGATTGTTCAAATTGCAGGGTCAACCATGATACAGCACCCATGGAGTGGATAGGGTTAAGGGCCTTGCTCAAGGTTCCAACAGTGGCAGCGGAATGGTGGAGTTGGGGCTTGTACTGGCAACCTTCTTATCAATAACTCAGAGCCTTAACCCTGTGACCTACCATCCATCCATCCATCCATCCATCCATCTAGGAGCCTCTGTAGTCCAACTAAGGACTGTGGAGGCCAGTGGTGATCTCTGTATTTGTACCTATTTTTACAACCATGCTAGGACCTCCCATCACATACGCATGTGCATTTACACACTAGGGGCACTTTGGGAACGCCACTTAGCCTAATCTGCATGTTTTGGACTGTAGGAGGAAACCGGAGTCCCCAGAGGGAAACCCACCAAGCACAGAGAGACCAAGAGGTGGGAATCAAACCCAGAACTTGAACGTGCCAGGCAACAGTGCTAACCAGTTAACCACTGGGCCGTCCCTGTGACCTACCACTGGCTCAAGATAATATTGTATCTGGCAATAGGTGAGCTACACTCACTCACTCATCTTCTATATTACTTTATCCTGTATTCAGTGTCGCGGGGGCATGAGGCGGGGTACAACCTGGACATGGTGCCAATCCATCACATGGCACACAAATGCACTCACACACTCATTCACACACTATGGGCAATTTGGAAACACCAATTAACCTAATCTGCATGTCTTTGGACTATGGGAGGAAACCGGAGTACCCGGAGGAAACCCACTAAGCACGGGGAGAACAGGGATGCAACCTCCATGCACACAGAGGCTCCAAGAGGCGGGAATCAAACTCGGACCTTGGAGGTGCCAAGCGACAATGCTAACCAGTAAGCCACCTGCCGCCACTTTGACCTATCACTTGCTCAAGATAATATTGTATCTGGCAATAGGTGAGCTACAACAAAATGCTATTTTGTTATACAATATACAATTTTTCTGATTCATATAACCAGTTTCATTGTATTCACTGTAATTTCATAGTACATTTACATGGACATGGATGCGTGTATATCTGTAATTTATAAAACCAGAAGCAGAAACAGTACTGCCATGCGAAACTACAAGCATCATTTTAAAGCACGAGTATATAGATTAGAAGGTAGTGATTTGTCTAGTTGTTGTTGGTTACCTAGCTAGTTAAATAACAACGATGATCAGAAGCTTCTTAGCTTCTTCAGGTAAATGAATGTGATTATCAATATAGCTACCTTTTTGGACAGATCATGATGACTGATGTCAAGCATGATGTAGTCTAACAGTTAGTATTAGCCAATATGAAATATAAAAGTAATGGTGACGACAATGATGATATGTTACGATGATGATGCTTTGCTGTTAATGTTAACTACTCCTAACTAAAAATGGTTTATTAAGGTTCATTTTTGTTTGCTTGTTTGTTTGTTTATGGTGTATGTCGTGCAGGCTTCATAGTTCAGTCGGAAAGCGTCTGCCTATCTTACAGAAGGCCGAGGTTTGATTCCTCAATGGGGAACCTCAAGCACAGGACTTCACAAGTCACTGCATTTCAGTGCCAGTGGGTCAGGAAGGGCTTTCAGCGTGAAAAAAGTGCCAAATCAAATATGCTGATGGTACAGTATTCCTCTGTGACAACCCCACAGAGGAACAGGAATATCAATAATCACATGATATATGCGAAATGTATATGAAATGTCACCTTGATTTTCCTTAGTTTGTAGATTCCGTGTAGTTTAGTTACAGTATGTTAAGTAATTAGTCTTAGTAGGGCACAGTGTAGCTAGCTGTTTTAACAGAAGGGTATTTGAGCTATTTTAAATTAATAATTGATCAGCCATAACATTATGACCTACTATATCTACTATTGAGTAGCTCCTCCCCTTTGCCACCAAACAGTAATGACCTGTGATCTACACTAGATCTTCTATTGGATCGGACTACACGGGCCAGCCTTCCCTCCCCACGTGCATCAGTGAGTTTGGCCACCCATGACCCTGTTGCCAGTTCACTGGTTTTCCTTTTTTGGATCATATTTGGTATGTCCTGACCACTGCAGCCTGGGAACATCCCACGACACCTGCAGTTTTGGAGTTGTTCTGACCCAGATGTGTAGCCATTACAATTTGGCCCTTCCCACAGTAGCTGTATTTTCAATATCTCGTTACAATGGAAGTGGGTGGGATATACAGTATTAGGCAGCAGGTGAAGGTGTTGGAAGCAGAAGAAATGGGCAAGCGTAAGGATTTGAGTGACTTTGACAAGGGCCAAACTGTGATGGCTAGAGAACTGGGTCAGTGCTCCAAAATTGAGACACATGAGGCGGTCAGGCTGGCTTGTGTACAGTAGTCTGATCCAATAGAAGCACTAGTGTAGATCAAATTGCTGAAAAGGTTAATGCTGACACCATAGAATGGTGTCAGAATACACAGTGCATCACTGTTATGATGGCAAAAGGGGGACCTACTCAATATTAGGCAGATGGTCATAATGTTATATGCTGATTGATGTAAATAGCCTGTAAGTGAGATGTTGGTTTCTGGACATGGGAATACATGGTAGTACATTCTTCTTATTGGTATATATATGATTATTATATATTATATACATTACATTTTTATATTGCTGGCATCCTGCCAAGTTGTGTTACCAATCAGAAGATGCCAAACTGGTACCAATAAGAAGAATGTACTGCCATGTATTCCCATGTCCAGAAACCTAAATCTCACTTACAGTACAGGCTATTTACATCAATCAGCATATAACATTATGACCACATTTGGCATGCTTCCGATTTTATATCACGTAGCCCATGGCAATTGCATATATATATATATATATATATACCCCATTTCAGCTGGGGTACGAAGGAGTTGGTTCTGAGAAGACATTAAAGAGTTTTAATAACACCAGCAGAAAGAAAAAGCTTCAAATATTGCCTGGACCTGACTTGAAGCGCTTTTCACAAAAGCGTATTTCCTACTGGTTTGAGACACTAGTCTTTCACAGCTGGATTTTTGTCTAAGTGGAAGAATAAGTGAAATCCTGAAGCATGTGGAGAGATGGGAGAGGAGTAGAGAGGGACACCGATGCTGATTATATACTGCCCTTTAGATTCTTTAAAGGACGTGAGGGGATTTCTGTATCTATAAAGCCTGCTTGCTCAGCAGGAAATCTCTGCACTTGGATGTTCTGATGACCAGGGGCATGCACTCATTAGAAATTAGCAAGCATGAATCACCGGTGTAAAGACAGCAGGGTTTAGATGAGTAGCCCATTTGATGCATACGCATGAATTAGCTCGTCTGTGCATTTCCTGTAGATTTATTTATGACAGAAATTAACATCCCATGAATACTTCTCGATTATTTTGGATGAAGTATGAATACTTAACAAACGTATGAACAATATCTCATCTTACTCATCTTCTATACTGTTTTATCCTGTATTTAGGGTCGCGGTGGGCCTGGAGCCTAAGGGCACGAGGCGGGTACACCCTGGACTGGTGCCAATCCATCGCAGGACACACACATACACTTACACTCACAATACGGGCAATTTGGAAATGCCAATTAGCATTAATCTGCAGGTCTTTGGACTCTGGGAGGAAATCCACCAAGCACGGGGAGAACATGCCAACTCCATGCACACAGAGACGGAAATCGAGCCTGGCCGGCAATCGAACCCGGAGCCTAGAGGTACAAGGCGACAGTGCTAACCACTACACCACCGTGCCGCCTTCATATGAACAATATGCAGCTTGGAAAGTAATCCTTTTAACTTACAGCTGAAACCGTAACACCTACTGTAGGTATTGTATTGTAGGACTTACTGTACATATGCAGAAAGTGATAACACAATCTGACATAACGAATTATTACATGGTCATTAATGAAGCACTTGTTTTCTACAGTATACCAATCTATGTAATGAGGTATAAAATTCTTTGAGGAAAGCAGAAACCTAATTAAAAACTTTTCACCAGGGTTTTGATGGCACCCCACTTCACTAGGGAGCACCACCGTCTTCGGTACTTAAAAAGACACTAGACGGTGAATTGTTTATCCTCCGGGCATGCTATAGGCATCAGAAAACTCTGTGTTTGATAGATGTTTGTTAATAAAGGCAGTTACCAGCTGGATCAATAGTTTGAGTGACAACACTGAATTATTTACAGGCGATGAAGAGATTTATAGCAAGAAGAAAAGAGAAAGAGTGCATGTGTGTGTGGCAGAGGCATGTTTTTATATCGTAGTGGGATGAAAAAGAGAATTGATAGTTTGGACCTGATTAGGAAAATAGAAAATAAAGCCTGGAGTAAAAGACCATTTAGTTATGGTTACAGTGGAGTTCGATTTAGGTCCAATAGATGAAATAACAGTTTATTTTAATGAAAGGTCCTCACAAGGATAGTAAGACAAAGGGTTGTGTGTGTATGTGTGTGTACGCGTGTGTGTGTTGAACATTATTTGATTGCTTGTGTGAAAAAAAAAAGTTTTAATAATCATTATTAACACTAATCTTATTACAGTCTCAGGCTCAGGATTTATATTTGACAAGACAGTTCATAATTACTGCAGATTGTCTTGTCGTATGCAATATAGGGCAGAAAATTAAAATGTTTTACATCTTAAGCAAACGCTTATTAATTCATTTAATGGATTTAAATGCATTTACATAGAGCAGAGCATGGAGCAATACATTCGGGTAGTCAGTTGGCTTCATTTTATTGCCACATAACGGTGCTGAGCCTAGACCTGACCAATTGAAGCAACCCCAGATCATAACACTATCTCCAGAGGCTTGTACTGTGAGCACTGTGTATGACCCTGTTGACCCTATTCCAGAGTGATGTGTGCATCAGGGTAAGAAGGGAAGCGCATGAAGTGATGCACCCATCACTCTGGAATAGGGTCGGTCTGGACTCATCACACCACATGACCTTTTTCCATTGATCCAAAGTCCAATCCTTATGCTCCATAGCAAATTGAAACCAATTTAAACCAACTTGCCTCATTACAAGAAGTTTTATTAGGCCACACAGCTGTTGAGTTCTCATTACATTGGTTTGCACATGTGGATATGGTCTTACTTTAACTATTAAACTTACCTGTGACTTCTACTATTAATTGTTTTTCCTTTTGTTATTCAACTTCACCAAACTTTTAAGTAATCTCTATTCATGATTTTTTTTTTTGTCCTACCAAATGTCTTCCATAAGGGTAACAGTTCAGCAGCATCGCTCATAATGTGTGTCAGCAATCTCATTAGTTTTCTTGTATTTCTTTTTCTTATGATTTTCTAGCCAGGCAGTGTACTGTACTGTACTGTAAGTATGTAAAAGCCAAAATCTATTCAAATTAGCACCTTATCTAAACCTGGGATTTGGAGTACTGTATAACTGGCACTACTGTAAAAGCTGTCCTGTTATTCAAAACCATTCAATACATGACAAATCAGATTTGACAGTTCAATAGCACACACTCATTTTTCATACACATGGCTAATTTTGTTTAACAATTTAAATAGAACCATAACCAGAGAATTAAAAATTGATAACCATTATCAGGGCACTGTGCAGACATGAGAGAGTGTGTCTTTTATGCCTCATTTTAGAGCTTCTATTCATATGGTTTTAGGAATTTCCCAAACCTTTGTTCCTGTATAATAAAGTGAGCTGATCTGACCAGTGTAAATTTATTGGTACTCCCATCTGTGCTGAGCATGCAGTTTTAGCCCTACTTGTACATTAATAATTCTCTTCCACAAAGATACAATTACTTTGGGGCTTTTTAATGACCCCAGACAGAAATTCAATTAAGATTAATTTGAGCAATTGGTTGAATAGCAATTTCAGCTCACTTCATGGCCGCATGATGTCTCATGTGCAAGGAGTGCAGAGGTGTTCGGTATTGGAGACACTGCTTCAGCCAACTTTACTTTCCACGCTTTGATGATAATAGCATTGGAACAGCTACATGCATCTTCATTTCTAAGGGAAGGGTATCCATGGTTCAATTCTGCCTCAGACTGATAAATAATTAACAACATTTGGGTAACAACATTCTTGTGTCGAGAAACGATTCACTTCCTATTCTGGTAATGAATCCACAAATACATGAGCCTACTATACAATAGTGACTCATCCTTTGGGACACGTGTGACCAAAGCCCTGCCATACTGTATACCGTGGTGGCCAAAAATATTGACCCAAAAGGGAAATTCAATGTTTTGATGACATTCTCAAATTTTTAAAACAATGAAAATTAGATTTGTTATTTTATGAGGTGAAATTCAATATTCACTATAAAGTCCTCACTCACTCACTTATCATCTATACCTCTTTATCCTGTTGCAGGGGGACTGGAGCCTGTTCCAGGAGACTTAGGGCACAAGGCGTACCTGGACAGGGTGCCAATCCATCACAGGACACCCACATACACATTCACTCACTACAGGCAATTTGGGAACGCCGTTTGGGAAACAGGGAAAACATGCAAACTCAGTGCACACAGAGACCGGAATCGACCCTGGCCAGGAATCGAACCCAGACCCTTGAGGTACAAGGCACCAGTGCTAACCACCACACCACCAGTTAAAGTCCTTTATTAAGTATGAAGTCCTTTATTAATCAAAATCTGTTGGACTGGGCATACAGTCACAAAGACTTCTACAGAAAGTAAAAGTCCTGTCATATTCAGTATTTGTTCCATACATTACCTGAACCAGCAGCTTTTACTTAGCACTGCTCTTCAGTCAGATAGGCAAGAACTAATTATGTAGTGACATCACTTGTTTTGTGCACAGGGAGAACTATAATACATTTATCGGCTTAATACTTTCTGTCACCACTGTACATCAGCTATTCCATCCATCCATCTATCCATCTAGGAACCATTGTAGTCCATCCAGGGACGCCATTGTATTTATTCCCAATTTTACCACTAGGCCAACATTCATAATTTGCACACTACGGGCAATTTGGGAACGCAATTTAGACTAATCTGCATGTCCTGGGACTGTGGACCACCACATTAGCCATTTATCAAATGTTAATACTCATAATAACCTCATTCAGAGCTCTGAAGTTCCCAACTGTAAAGCAAGGTGCACACTGCCCCACTTAGCAGCATAGAGTTTATGGGCATTAGATGAGTGTATTAGAACTGCAACAAGTGCTGATAGATTCCCATTGGGGGGAAAAAGGCATACTCATCCATGCTCAGGTGAGAAGCAGGAGATAAGGGAATTAATGAAAGGGTTGCCAGGGTCACAGTTTTTACATCACATTGGCTATTTTAAAAATATTCAATGGTCAACAAGATCTTGTCGTATACCACATAATCAGAATTACATCTTATGCATTCCACCAAACAAAGGCAAAGTGTGTGTGCAGACAGTGTTCCTGTACAGACAAAAATCTACTGTTAGATAAACTGAAAAGATTGAGAGAGGGAAAAGGGGATAATTGGGTGAATATGTCTGTACATCAGAAATGCATGTTCACTACAGTTTACTTTGTTTCTCACACAAAGGCTGACAAAAGTAGAAAAATATGTCTCCCTTTTCTAATACCTGAATCTTTTGGGGAATGGTTTTAAATCCTTTGTGTGGTTCTTGTGTATTTCATCTCTGCTGAAACCTGGCAACCCTGCTTAATGCCATGCACACTGTGACATGACATTGGGAATTACACCTGCTCTATTGAACAAAGCTGTCTTAAATCACTTAAAATTAACGTTTTTAAATGTTTGACAAAGGAGAGAATAGAGACACTGAACAACGGCAATGGTAGTTAAATGAAATGATCCAACAGACAAAGTTGATTATGTTGTCCTGGATGATTGTCATTCATCATCATTTTTAAAAGAAACAGTAAAATGATGATGTAGTCTCCTTGAATGCTGTTGCTGCCATTATGCACATTATACTAGAGAACTGAATTTCATGTATTTCCCAAATTGTGTTCTACATTACATCTACAGTACATTTATGCACTGTAACAAATTGATGTAAATTTACAGGACTTTTTTTACAGTTTCCGACTGTTTTTTCAAAATACTGCACATTACTGTAAAAGAAACAGCATTACTGTGATTTACAATATTTAACTGTAAATATT
>JAQMYK010000038.1:8648041-8675055 GCA_030014345.1 Clarias buthupogon
GGGCCTTGCTCAAGGGCTCAACAGTGGCAACTTGGCGATGCTGGGGTTCGAACCCCCGACCTTCCGATCAGTAACACAGTAACCCACAGCCTTAACCAACTGAGCCACCACTGCCCTGTCAGATGCGGATTAGGCTAACTGAAGTTCCTAAATCGCCTGAGTGTATGTGCAGGTGAATGTTAAGTGGAGGGCCTACGTACCATGGTTGTAAAAATGGGAATGAATACAATGGTCACCACTGGCCTCCACGGTCCCTGGTTGGACTACAGAGGTTCCTAGATAGATGGATATAATATATAGTAAAGAGAATGTAATGTACTGTACATGGTTGTTTATACAATTTATTTCTATATAATAGTTCCACACAGGGATGCTAAGTGCACTGGGATGTCTAACTATTTGTATCACTCTGCTTGTCCGTATTCACTCCATAAAATTCCAATTCCCAAACTGTTACTATTGTATAGTGACATCATCACTGGATATAGCATATATTTTTTAATGAATATAATTTTCGAAAAGGAAGAAATATACATCAGTATACACTGATGAGCCATAACATTACAAAGCAAAACGTTAAGCTCAACATTGTGTATGTTCCCTTTGTGCTGCCAGGGCAGCTCTGGGCCCTTAAGGACAAGACTCAACAAGACATCTGGTGTGTGTTGTTTTGTCTGGCACCAGGACGTTAGCGGGAGACCCTTTGGGTGCTGTGGGTTGTGAGTTGGGGCCTCTGTGCTCGGTCAAATTGCGATCTGGGCAACAGATCAACAACCTTGAACTCTTGGCCTGTTACCCCCACGTGGGTTCTGGTGGTGTTGTGATGTTAAACAACACTTTGTCTACTTAATAAAATAAGTGTTGCTTTATTAACACCTAAGGTGAGCTACAAAGCTAACTAGCTTCTAACACAAGGTTGAATTTAATGCCCCTGTCTAACCCCTAATTAAGGGCACTACTTGGGGTGTTGAACACGTCATTATACCCCCTAGCGTACTAGCTTTCCAGGTTATTCTATTTGGGATCTACTGCAGGAACCTGGACATTAACAGAGCTGATATTCAAAAGCAGAATAAGTAGAAATATAAGGAGAAACTTACTAGATTTATAGTATTGTCCACCACCTCTATGGTTTATTCTGCTCAATGTTTGACTACATACAGTATTGTAGTAGTGGTAAGAATTTAAAACTATGTACACCTCTGTTATTTACTGTCAGTCAGTAACTCAGTTACCAGCTGAACCAGTAACCAGTCGCAGTTACTTAGTTCCACATAATAAATGGTGTTTGTGCAACTGTTGTATAAAAGCACAATCACACTCAAGGTTGTGCTGTTGTGCTGGATATCATCACGGCTGTGATGCCTTTGGAACTCAGACTGTGCCCTCGTGCCTATGATCGCAACACAGCAGTGCTGATATTCATCACAACAGCACTCCCTCTTGTATGATATTGATTCCTTATATTAACATAATAGAAGCCAGTGAATGACAAATGATGTATCCAAAAAACTTACTCTCTTATTGTGAATGTAATGGTTTATCCTGTAAACCATTACAGGATAAGGGAGGCCTGGAGCCTATCTCAGACTCACACACTCATTCACACACTATGGGCAATTTGGAAACATCAATTAGCCTAATCTTTGGACTGTGAGATGAAACTGGTGTACCCAAAGGAAATCCACCAAGCACAGGGAGAACATGCAAACTCAGACCCCAGACGGAAATCAAACCCGGACCCTTGCGGTGCAAGGCGACAGTGTTAACCAGTAGGCCATCATGCCTCCATCCTCGAAATTAAAAAGTTAAAAAAGCATGTATGAAGTATCGATATGCTGGGGTGTTTAAACAACATCAGCTTAAATTATGGATTAGATTTTTTCCCCCCTTAAATATATACATAAAATTGATTAGAGATAGATGCTCATTTGGCTTCTTTGGTGTTTGTTTATATAGCTTTTGATATATAGCTTGTTGCACAACAACTCAGCACAGTTATGGGTCAGTGCTACAGTAGAAGACAGTATTACAGCTATGATTAGTTATTAAAATTTTCCAATTAAAACTTCCATCCAATATGGCAGATAACTCTATCTATATACCGTATAAATAACACTGGGACCTGGTTCCCAATTTACTTAATGGGGTCAACAGAGAAATCAACATAAAATTAATTAAGATTAATATCGCTACATCTACCGTATTAGAAATGTAAATGCACAAAGAACAACCTCTAGGTTCTAGCCTTCTGACCTGGGAGAAAAAGAAAGAAAAAAACATCTTTAACCCAGGCTCAGAAAATTTATATTCTAAAACCAAGCACACACACACACACACACACACACACACACACACGCACACAGTATCAGATGGCTGAAATTAAACTTTGATAGCTAGCGGGGAAAAAATGGTTGTGCTTCTATTAAATAGCACAGATGCCTTCAGTCCAGGGTGAGATTTCAGCTTTAATTTCCTTTGTGTTGACACTCCAGTATGACTATATCTTATTTTGAGACATTGTCACAGTCTGTCAGCAAACATTCATAACCTCGGGTGTACATACTTATTGGAAATTTTGCTCTGAATGCAACATTGTACTGAAAGTGTTTTGAATGGCTGGGGGCGTGCTGAGCTCCGTTCCGAACAGCTACAGCAGTGGCTCTCTCCTCTCCCTGTGCAAGCAATTAGACGAGTCAGAATCACTAAAGGACGGGAGGTGAAATGAGAGGCAAGGGACAGAGCAACTCCAGTGTCCAAAAGCTGAGAGCAGCTAATGCTTCTGGGATTTTGGGAGAATGAGAGAGAGAGAGCGAGAGAGAGAGAGAGAAATATGGATGCAGAGAGGCTGAGAGAGGGGGAAATAGACAGGGGTATAGATATATAGACAGAGAGAAAAAGAGAGACAGAGAGAGACGAGAAATAGAAATGGAAGAGAGGTAGAGAGATATAGGTATAAGGTTAAATAGAGACAGAGAGAGAGAGAGAGATAGATAAAGAGAATGACATGAATGCATAGAAGTAGAGAGACAGGGATAAGCATATGAATAGGAAAAAGGAGCCAGAGATAGACAGTAAGGTGAGGTAAAGACAAGGTGGGAGGGAGTGAAAGGAAGAGAGTGATTCAAAAAGTAACTAAAAACAGGGAAGGAAAAAAAGAGAGAGAGAGAGAGAGAGAGAGAATGACAGATGGGTAGATGAAAGGAGCGAAGGAGTAGAGAGAGAGAGGGAGAAGAGATATAGAGCTAGGGATAGAGTGGAAAAGAAAGAGGTGCATACGATTTATAGGGAGAAAGAGAGATAGACATGGACAAAAGGGGAGAGGAAGAAATAAGGAGAGAGATGTGGATGAAAGGATAGAGAGAGGGAGGGAGAAGAGATATAGGGCTAGGGATAAAATGAAAGGAGAAAGAGAGATACAGAAGGTTTATAGGGAGAAAGAGAGACAGACAGAGACAAAAGGGGAGAGAAAGGAATAAGGAGAGAGAGAGAGAGAGACAGAGAGAGATATGGATGGAAGGAGAGAATGGGTATAGAGTGAAAAAGAAAGAGATACAAAGGGTTTAAAGGGAGAATGAGAGATAGACAGAGACAAAAGGGGAGAAAAGGAACTAAGGAGCGAGAGAGAGAAATGAAAGGAGACCAGCGTTCTTATGAGTTTCTCAGCAGGGACACAGTTATGAGGAAAAGAATCATTTTCATTTTTCATCTCATTACGCCTTGGCGAGGTTTGCCCGTCCTCACGTCATGATCAATAGTCAGCTGTATAGCGTCCGTTAGCTACTAGTCATAATAACAAGACCTGAGCGAGGACCAAATCTCATTTTGTTTGGCTTTGAGGAATAACAAGGTTGTTAGTTGCAAAGGTTATATTGATTAATATCTGCTTTTCTCCCATTCACAGATTAATAATTCTCTTTCCAGCCACAGAATCGATTTGTAAAGGAGGAAGAGTGGGGAAATCTTTTTCTCATCACCCCCCATCCCCCCCCCCACCAAAATCACTAGCACTGATTACACTGGGGTTGATCAATACAGTCAAGATTGCACTTATCTGACCTTTGAAGAACTTTTCTTTCCTGGAATGTGTACACTGTAATGTTTTATATCTTCTTGATTGGTAATGGTTTTAACATCACGGCATCTGTCGAGATGCCTCCAGCGAACAGTATCCGCTATCAAGCAAACAAGGAATAGAGTTCCAGCTAACTCAAGCGCGTGCAGTTAATGCATCAACGGAAGCGGTGATGTCGAGCCACATGCGTTCGCTTGGGTTACAAATGGCTGTTTATACCGTAAACTTCTTCACACTTACACAAGTATAGCCTCCCTCTGTGCTCCAGACACGAGCGGAGAGCCAGATGGTGTATGTTACACTTGTTTTCCTGTCACCGTGACTGTTATTTATACACCACGTCAATCTGGCTCAGGTCCTCCCTGCCGAATGCTTCAATTTACAGCAGCAGGAGGTTGGGTGGAAATAAGAGAGCAGGCCCAAAACACACACACACACACACACACACACTAAAGACTCCAATTAGATTATCACCTCTGTGCCCATGGAGAGTCCATCTCTCAGTCTCTCCATTACAGAAGTGTGGGTGCTGCTAGAAAAGCAGCATGAGAAATAGTTTTATCTTGATACCCTTTCTATTACCAGACACGAGAATACAATGGATCTTTGTAACATCTAGAGCAGCGATGGAGTTTTATTTTCCAGACAGCTCAGCTCCCAGCAGATATTAGCGAAGCCACTATTGCATCGACACCCCCATTCGCCTTCGCGAGCCCAGCGAGGAGCCATTCACACCGAGATCGGTGTTGACAGCACTAATACAACCTGCACTTACACTCTGAAACCTTCACATGTTTTGCTCTGGGGTGGAATAAAGAAGAACAAAACTAGCAGCTGATGTCTGCATAGCCTTGAGTCACAAACAAGAAATAATGGATGCTTATATCTGGGAAAAAAAAGTAGTAATACATTTGATCATGAGCAATGAACGGAGATGGAGAGCGAGGTGTTGTATAAGCATGGCTCCGAAGGTTAGGCGCACATACTCGCATGTTTTCTCGGGAGGGTGATACAACCGTAGCCAAACATATAGTCTTGGCTGTGATTGTAGATTGGCTCGATTTCTCATTTCATGTGCAAAAGCTGTTTTATGTCCCTGCGGGTAATGCCATCACTTCTCATCAAGCATTCTGTATTCCTACAATAAAGCCAGTGAGAAGAGGAACGGCACTTCTCCTACGCCAAAAATCCAGCCCATCTCTACACAAAGAGTCGCTGATTACCCGCCGTGCGATATTAGCAGCACTCGTTAGCAGGTGCTGGCTACATTCTAGGCTCTGGCCGATGAGAGATGAGCACATGGGAGCACTCGAGGCATATGAAGCTCTGGTTGAAGCGCAATTCTAAGGGTCAAGTGTGCAGATAATAAAGTGAGGGAGAAGAAAGTAAGAAGGTCAGGGATGTTTAAAGACTCCTACATATTAGCATTTGCATAAGTTATTTGAAGAGGATCCGAGCATGGGTGTGAAAGTCGCGTTTATTCTGAAAGACTTATCGTAGCTCGCAAATCATCCAGCTCACACTGGTCACTTCAACGCTAATCACTCAGGATTTACGGAGACCTGACATTTTATACAGCAGGCCGATAATGAATGTTGAAAGTGTTTTTTTTTTTAATCTCCTTTAACAATTTCATGATCCAGTCAAAGAAGCAGAACTCACTCACTCACTCATCATTTATATCGCTTTATTCTGTATACAGGGTTCTTTATTCTGTATTCGCGGGGGCTTAGAGCCTATCCCAGGAGACTTAGGGCACAAGGCGGGGCAAATCCTGGGCACGGTGCTAATCCATCGCAGGACACACACATACATGCCAATTAGCCTAATCTGCATGTATTTGGACTGATGGAGGAAACCGGAGTACACGGAGGAAACCCAACAAGCACAGGGAGACTCCATGCACAGGGAATCGAACCCGGACCCTGGAGGTACAAGTGCTATCCACTAAGCCACCTAAGAAGCAGAACTATGTTTTTTCTGTTGTTGTTATTGTTGTTGTTTTTTTATATTATTTTTTGGAGGTCATCACAGATCACCCACACACAACATTATAACAAGGTTTGAAAATCATTTCTTCCCTTCTGTCTTCTTCACAGTGTGTAGTGTGTGACAGCTTCCTGCTGATCTCGCTGTAGCTTGGTCTCCTGCACTCACACTGAAATATGCAAACACATGCGTTTTTTTCTATTCAAAAATTTGAAAAGAATACGTCTAAGTGTCAGTGTTTTTTTTTTTTCTTCTTCTCTGAATTAACTTTGAATTTCTGAGCGTGGAATGGGAAATGATAAACGAAGGCCGCAATCACATTATATCAATGTCTGAAATGATGCCAGATTGATTAGCTTATATTAGCTGCGATGTTTACAGTTGTTTTCAATTATGCTTCAATTACATGCATCATGCCAAATTTCAAACTAGTGTGACATGGACACTAATGGTTACTGATTACTCTGGATAACAAATGGATATTGATTTTAATCTAAGCGCCGCTTATTGCTGGTCTATACCGCTGGATTTCTTGGTTTTGCAGTTCAGAATAACTAGAAAGTTTTACAAGTAGAGGGAGCGAAACTTTTTTGATTGTGCTTGACACATGAGGTAATTGTTAGAATAATATTATGGTCTATTGCCTAAGGTTTGAGTCATGCCCATGCAAGAAGTGCAAAATTTGTACTGTAATTACCTCTTTTTTTTAGGACATCTGGGAAAGATAAAGTAAAGAAAAAATATATTTTTTTTCCTACACTGATCAACTCAAGAGAACCAGTAGTGTAGGAATGAATGTAAGTACTAAAAAGACAGGTTTAGGGGCTATTCTCTGGATGCCAGTGTTAACTTTAATTGTAGAAACTTTCCTGTTCGCCCTGACCTAGGATCAGTGTGTTTGGTGCCAACATGGAATGCATGTTCTTGAGGGAGTCGGCCCATTCATCTAGCTGTACAGTGGACCATCTGGTGAGGAGTGAGCGGGGAGAAGCAGAGCATACCTTGATGAATTTAAAAAGGATGCTACAGAAAATGTTTGTCATTGAAGAAAGACAGAGACTCTGCCATGCTGTCAGTAACGCTTCACTCGTTCACATATTAAATAAATAAATAAATAAATAAATAAATTTTGCATTTAATCTGAGCTGGACAGACATTCTATATTATTACAGTATGTACGTACATATAGTGCAGCTACAGTATACTGTATGTACAGCAGAAAGATTATAGAATTAAAGCAAAATTAAGAATTCCATATAAAATCTGGCTGAAATAAACATTCCAGGTAAATGCCTGGGATGCAACAAAACATGAAGATGTCCATAGTTTTTTTTAAATGACTACATAAACCTTAATAACACACGACGTAAGAATGGAAAAGTGTTTTAGTAGCATAGATATACTGCAAGTAGTACATTCCTAGTGTCTATGTCTGCAAAAATCTATTTTCAGCCTGGTCTTAAATTGAGCAACTTATAAACCCAGTGCATTAGCCTCTTCGTCTTATTTATATTGAAACACATCTGAGTAAACCAAAGAAAAAGAGAGAGAGAGAGAGAGTCGTGATTTTGCATAGCTCCACTTTGCCAAGCAAATAAGACAGGGAAATGTCCGCCTCCTTGTCTGGCCAATACTCAGACGAGAACATTTACACACTCATATAGAGGCTGCTATGTCATCTATAGGGTCACGAACTGGAGCGTTCACACACATAACCAGAATCAGCAGCCGCCAAGTATAGGGCTCTGACTTTTTACTAACTAAAAAAAGGCACTGCTATTCCAACAGGAGGGCCAAAAATCATCCTGAACATCCACACACAGGAACTAAACTCAGAAACAGAGGCTATCATGCCACCTATAGGGTGGCATGATAGCCACCCTATAGGTGGCATGAATGCTCACTTGTATTTTCCTGAAATACGATGATGCCGATGCATCATTAGAGGCATGCCATAGTTAAGCATTGAGTGGGTCCAGGATTGTTTTTTTTTTTTTACCGTGGTGTAAACAACGATGCACAATTATTGATGTTAATATACCTATAAATTATCTCAACTGGAATTTAATGACTGTTTTAGTAACAACATGCTATAAGGGTGAAAAACAACTCTCCAGACATAAATAGGCAAAAAAAACAACATGTTTAAGTAATATAGTTAATATTTGAACAGATTTTTTTTGTGCAGTAAATTTGTGCTGTGTGGGTCTGTAATATATACACTCTGATAGGAACACCTGTACATCAGCTCATCTACGCATCTTATCCCAACAGCACAATCCATAAAATCACGTGAATACAGAACAAGAGCTTCAGTTAGCATTAACGAATAGGGAAAAATATGATCTCTGTGTCTATTGCCACGGCATTGTTGCAGGTGCAAGCCAGGCTAGTTTGAATATTTCATTATGTATTTTGATACACAATAGTCACTAGAGATTACGCAGAATGGTCTGAAAGCGTCTTGTTACTAGAAATTACACAGGCTGAAACAGCTTGTTGATGGGAGTGATCAGAGGAGAATAACTAGATCTGTTCACCATGACCAGAAGCCTACATTATCTCAAATAAGCAAACTCAAATATACGAACAGGGTGAGCAGAAAAGCATCTCTGATCCCACAACCAGTCAGGAGCAAGAATCCGAGGCTATCAGACGACACAGATATACCCAAAAATGGAAAACACTTTTCTAATCTTCAGTTTTGATGAGCCTGTGCCTACGATAGCCTCGGTTTCTTGCCGCTGCTGTACAGCTCATCGATTACACGATTCTTTGTTTGTGCATGATTATGTGAGTTACTATATCCTTCCTGGCAGGTACATTCACTCACTCACGCACCGTCTATACCACTTTATCCTGTATACAGGGTCACGGGAGGCCTGGAGCCTATCCCAGGAGGCTTAGGGCATGAGGCGGGGTACACCCTGGACAGGGTGCGAATCCATCGCAGGGTACACACACACACTCATTAACACACTATGGGCGATTTGGGAACACCAATTAACCTAATCTGCATGTCTTTGGACTGTGGAAGGAAACCGGAGTCCCCGGAGGAAACTCACCAATCACAGGGAGAACATGCAAACTCAATGCACACAGAGACGGGAATCGAATCCGGACCCTGGAGGTACAAGGCGACAGTGCTAACCACTAAGCCACCATGCCGCCCTGGCAGGTACAGTAGAACCCATCTGGCCATTTTGCTGTGACCTCTCATATCAACAAGGCATTTCCTCCCACAGAACTGTCGCTCACTTCACACCATTTGATATAAGCTCCAGCAATTGTTGTGTGTGAAAATCTCAGGAGATAGATTAGTAGTTTATGAAATAAGCAAACCAGTCCTTCTGGATCCAACATTAATGTGATAATCACAGAGTCGCCGAGTTCACACTTTTTCCCTATTATCATTCTGTTTGATGCAAACACTAACTGAAGCTCATGTCTTGTATCTGCATGATTTTATGCGTTGATGATTGAATGGGTAACGGTGTGCAAGTGTTCCTATTAAAGTGGACAGTGATTGTAATGAAGATTGAGAACTCTTAATCTCTATGGCTCTGACCCATACACATGCACGTACACACACGATAGCCGTTGTTACCATGATCGTCATCCACAGGATCTCTCTGAGCAAGAAACGGCTATTTTATTTGTCAGGTAGTCCTTTTTTTTATTAGAAATGCCTATACAGCAAATCCTTGTCACTTTGTGTTCTTATCAGCTGGTCATTACAAACTAATGCGAGTGGAATGAATTGATTCTCATTAAATGATCATTATCTCAGCAATGTAATTTTGCCTAAATCGCAGAAAACATAACGTCAATACCAATCAAGGTGAGAATTTGTTGGAATCAACAACCTAAGGCTGCCACTCCAATCAAGCTCCTTTAATTAAGTCATTTGGCAATAACATCACTCATTCAACACAGCCACTAAACTCTCAAATCATCGGCAAACCTGTGTGACAAATTAATGACTACTTAACCGGAGAGAGACCTCTCCCTGTCATTCTCTCCGTGTGTGAGTGCCAAATGACGCCCTGTCACTCCTCATCCGAGTGCTTCGCCTGTATCTGTTCTAATCTGTCTACTCTTCCGCTCCATCATTGGCTTCCTCGCTTTTCCTCTGCACAGACTAAATCGGTTTATATGTCTTTTTCAGAGTGGCTGACAGTGACAGGATGCAAGTGGCAAAGAGAGGATACACAGTGCCCTTATTCTGTCATCCACTTCTGTTGCCTTTGACTGTTTGGACACACAGTGCAGCCAGTACAGCACAACTAATAAATCATCTCCAGGAGTACAATACAAAAAAAAAAAAAAGTTTGCTCTCACAATCATCATGATACAGCCTGAATCCACACTGATCTTCACTTTTCTTTTCTTTTTTACCTGTGCTGTGATATTTTAATACTTGTGTGGTGGTTGGAGTGCTGCGCTAGTGAGGGGATTCCAAGGAAGTCACTGCTGGGTCTTTAACCAAAAATTCATAGCTCTTTAAAGTCCCAGACTTACTTTCCACTCTGTCAAAACAGCGTAGCTCTTAATTTCTCTGCAGTTACTGAATAATTCATAGTAGTTATGGAATAATATGCTTCGGGCTTCAAGGTGGATAACGGAATAATGAGTTTGTTAAATTGTATTAGGCTGCACTAAGATGTTTTGGCCCAACAATTACAGTCACTTTCAGTAACCACTTTACACTGGTCCACCTCAATGGGGAATCCAGAATCAATTGCTGGTGGGAATAGGTATGATGTAGGAATGCATCCTGGATGAGACACTAGTTCATCTAAGGATACCATACACAAAAGCACACACAAAATCAGTCAATTGTGGGGGTGGGGGTCCCTGATTTTCTCCCTAATTTGGTAAAAATCTGAAATCCCTTACCCTGAAACCCCAACTAAAATGTTCTTCTATCACTGTGTAATTGTGCTTCTGGTAGGTCAACCTCCGTAACAAGTATTTTGCGGACTCTAACAGGGATTCTTCTAAGATTGTCCTGTATTTGGCTCCATCCATCCGTCCCTGCAACTCTGACCAGCTTCTCTGTCCCTGCTGAAGGAAAGCATCCCCACAACATGATGCTACCACCACCATGTTTCATGGCTGGGATGGTGTGTTCAGATGTGCAATGTTAGTTTTTCCACCACACATACTGAACATTTAGGCCAAAAAGTTCAATTTTGGTCTCATCTGACCAGAGCTCCTTCTTCCACATGTTTGCTGAGTCCCACACATGGCTTGTCCCAAAGTACAAACAGGACTTCTTATGGCTTTCTTCTTGCCACTATTCCATAAAGGCCAGATTTGTGGAGTGCATGACTAATAGTTGTCCTGTGGACAGATTTTCCCTAGACTGTGGATTTCACAGCTCCTCCAGAGTTACCATGGGCCTCATAGCTGCTTCTCTGATTAATGCTTTTCTTTGAGACGGCCATGTCTTGGTAGGTTTGCAGTTGTGTCATAATGGTACATAGTAGTGCCATTTTTGGATGATGGATTGAACAGTGCTCTGTGAGATGTTCAAAGGGATATTTTTTTTATAACGTAACCCTGCTTCACAACTTTTTCCCTGACCTGTCTGGTGTGTTCTTGGGCTTCATGATGCTGGTGTCCACTAATGTTCTCTAACAAACCTCTAAGGGCTTCACAGAACAGCTGAGATTAAATGACACACAAGTGAACTTTATTAATAATTAGGTGTCTTCTGACGGCAACGTTTTATAGAAACGTATCATAACACTAAGTGCATCATACTCTGATGTATATGTGCAAATACTGTAGTGTATAGAGTTATATGTGGCTTAGCAGACAAAGAGTTTAATGTTGTTGATCCAGCTTTCTTCTCCAGATCTCAATCTGATTAAGCATCCATGGGATGTGCTGGACAAACAAGTTTGATCTGTGGAGGTACAACATACAGCAGTTCTGGTGCGAGATACCACAGAGCACCTTCAGAGGTCTTGCCTCAAGGTGTCACAGCTGTTTTGGTGGCACAAGGGGAACCAACACAATATTGGGTCTAATGTTTTAGGCTTTAATGTTGTAGTTGATTGGTGTTTTAACACATCCTTCATATTATTCTATAGGTGGAACTGTGTCCCATTTCTGTGCTCAACATGACGCAGGAAGTTAACGTCTTCCATTTCATTGCACGCACCGAAGCTCAGAAACGCACCCTGATAGCATCAGTCCTCTCTATCACACTGTTAACCTCCAGACAGACAAATGAGCATGTAGCTAAATGACCTTCCCTTTCCCACTGCAGAGGCCCATTATAAGTGCTGAACAAAGCTCACTTTTAATGACACCAACAGATCGTTCTCTGTCCCAAAGTGCACGGCTTAACATTATTCAAGCTGAGTGGAAGTCAGGGAGGATGCTTAAAGATAGCACAGACTATTGCTGAAAACTGAAAAAAAAAAAAAAAGCTCTGTGCAAAATAAAATAAAATAAAAGTAACTGAGAAATAAAGAAGGAACCTACTGATGCTTCCAGAATGCTGAAGAAAAAAAAACATATGAGCCATGGGCTTTTTAAAATTAATTATAAAAATAAAAATAATTATAGTTCTACAAAGCGCTTCATACTAAATAAATTTATGCTAATTATATGCAATTGAATATAAGGCAGCATTTTAAAGCATACAATTATATGCTTCATATTCAAGTGTTGTAATTATTACCACGATTAATACACATAGTCGCAGTGTTCTAATAAATATGAGGCAAGAAACAAATATCAGGTTTAAACTAACACAACTTTCCCAAGTTTCCGAGATAAGGCTCAGCTCTTTGGGTTCATTTGATATGAGATAGACTTATTAGTGCTGTTTTTTTTTTTTTTTACAGGAAGTTAGACTTTTCTGTGGCTTATTGAATATGTGTCGGAAACATCCACAGTCTGTTCTTTTTGTAATGGATTATGGATCATTTGTGTATTTTTAGACACAATACTTACAGGATAACCGTCACTGCCTCAAAGCACAGGAATCAGCACGTTTCAGTGAATCTGCTAATTGGCCTTTTTATTAAAGCATGAAGCATTGAAGACTAACAAAATGTATTCAAGTGCTTAAAGAAGAAAGGCATTTTCTTTTTGTCCGTATGCATCGAAGATTTCAATCATGAAGTTGAAATTTTGTTGTTTGCTTTCTCTTTGTTCGAGCATCATTCATATTGTTGTTGTTGTTTTTATGTCAGTTTCATATATTATCCCCAATGCCATTTGACTACCTGCTACCAGTGGTGCCAGTGAGACAGATACAGACCGTAACCAAACTGTGTCTTAAAGCTGTATTACTTTAAGCTGTACATTGTGTTCCAATGTGTTACTGTCTCCACTTCTTCTCTAGTGATTGTTTTTTCATTATCATTATTTTGAACATCACTGGAATAAGGAGAAAACAAGTTCTTGCTATTTTGTTTGTATGAGCCAAATCCAGCTGTTATCCCTTATGCTCGTTAAAATTATTTGTTTTATTGAACACGATTGTAACTGCACAAGCAAGATTTCCTTTAGCGTCAAGTGTGACCTTGTGACAGGATTAATGAAAATAAAGTACCAGCCAACAAATTAGCACCAACACACTAAACACATCACAAATATTTCAATATAAACATTCGGAATGGAGGTTTCCTTTAATGATCCCGCGGCAATATTGCAAAGAGGAGAATTTTTATGTGCAACAATCTATAAGAGATCATATTGACCAAAACAGCAACATAAAATGTTTTCTTTTCTCGGAAGAATAGCAAAAAAAAAAGTAAAAAACATGTACAGTAATTGGAAGGTGAACTTTATTTTCAACACATTTCAGCTCAAATGTTGGCCAATGCCAACTTCCACCTTTACCTAGTTGATCAAGACATGACAACTGGGCAGGTTGTGTAAAACACATGAAATCAGGCATACATCTTTTCAAACTGCTCACCCCTTTACAAATACAGCGCAGTGTAAAAGTATTTGCACCTTCCTAATTTCTTTATTTTTTGCATATTTGTTACTCCGAACTCTTACTCTGATTGAGATCATCAAACATTTTAATATTGCACAAATATAACCCGGGTAAATACAAAGCGCAGTTTTTAAATGATGGTTTTATTTAACGCAAAAAAGCTGTCTAAATTTGCCTGGCCGTATATTAAAAAAATTATTGCCCCCCCCCCCCAAACCTAATAACTTAACAACCACAACAAACATTTGTGATAACTGGCATTGAGCCTTTCACATCGCTGTGGAGGAATTTTGGCCCACTTTTCTTTTTAGAATTGTTTTAATTCAGCCACACTAGAGGGTTTAACCTGGATTTACGTCCGGACTTTGACTAGGCCAATCCAAAACCTTTTTTTTTCCTGAGCTATTCAGAGGTGGACTTGGTGGTGTGTTTCAGAACATTATCCTGTTGCATATCCAAAGTGCACTTGATCTTGAGGTTACTAACTGATGGTCTTCTTCCATCACACTACAGTATCAATACCACATGTTTGACTGTTGGTATGATATTATTTTTCTGAAACAGAATATTTGCCCACAGAATACTTGCTCAAAAGTCTTGGGCATAATCAAGATGTTTTTTGGCAAATGTGAGACAAGCCTTTGTGTTCTTTTTGGTCAGCAGTCGCTTTCACCATGGAACTTGACCCATGGATGCCATTTTTGCCCAGTCTCTTTTGTATTGTTAAATCATGAACACTGACCTTAACTGAGGCAAGTGAGGCCTGCAAGTAGATTCTGGGTTCTTTTATGAGCTCCTGGATGAGTTGTTGTTTTTGTATTTGAGGAGTAATTTTAGCAGTCCAACCACTTTGGAAAGGTTTACCACTGTGGAAAATGGCTGTGGATAATGACTGTGGAGTCCAAAAGCCTTAGAAATGGCTGTGTAACCTTTTCCAGACTGATTAATGTCAGCTACTACTCATCTGTTTTGGATTTCTTTAGATTGTGTTGCTTATTGTGTTTGATATCTTTTGTCATGATTCACTTTGGCAGACAGGTTCTGTTTAAGTGATTTCTTGATTCAACAAGTGTGGTGGTAATCAGGCCTGGGTGTGGCAAGTGAAATTTTAACCAGCTTTCCAAAAATCTTAGTCCATTCATGATTTAGCAAGTAGGGGCAATTACCTTGTCATATACCCAGCTTTTTTCCCTAAATAATGAAATCATCATTAAAATAAATTACATTTTGTATTACTTGGGTTATCTTTGTGTAATACTAAAATTTAGTATTATCTGAATCATTTAAGTGAAAGGGGAAAATTCAGGAGGCAAATACTTTTTCACCGCATTGTACTTACGTTCACAACTACCACCCCTTAGCCAATGTCTCCCTGATGCTGGTCCTCCCACCCAGAAACCACAGTCAAATTTGTTCTCCTGCACTCCCAGTCACAGATGACTGTGGCATTGTCAGGATTCAAACTCATGATCTCCTGAGGACAGATTGTGAGGACAGATTGTTGCTCATCAAATTGCTTTGCCAACACATTTTTGGCTAAGCTACCGACTCTCTGAAAAATAACGATTTTTGATATTTGACTTTGAAGCTTGATTTAAAGGAATTTTAAAGGAGAGCAACAGTAGGTAACCTAGTTTGAACACCAGGATTTGACTCTGTTTTGCACTGAGGTCTTTCTGGACAGAAAAAGTGCGAAGACCCTGGGGTCGAGTCCTGGAAACGCCTGGACTGCTCTATTTACAGCTCTTTAAATAGCAGCATCTGTGTTCTTAGACATAACAGGGTACATAGGCCCTTGTGAGTATCAAGAGGGCGCGTTTTTGGCTGGAACACAGTGGCCTCTCACTGTGTGATACAATTAAGAGGGACAGTAAGTGCTAAGAGGAACACACAGCATCTATTAAAAACAAGCATGTAAAGTTAAAGTGTGCCTGCTTTTATTATATGGGAATTAATCAAATTCTAACAGATCTTGTATAGAAAACCCGTGATCACATTCAGGACGCCACTGCAAAACATGATGTTATGATCCCTGACATTTAAATAAGCCGTCATGCTTTAGTTGTAAAGATCAGTCGCAAACTGCTTGCACAAGAAATGGTGCATCGCCAAGATTTCCTTTGGCGTCCTGTAGATTTGATTACAGCATGCAATCTGGTGGCCGATTCATGTGTGGAAATGATTCCTCACGCTTCCATTTCCCAGGAGAAATTCTTTCACAATATGAATCCTGGAATATGCCTGTGCCATCAAGGATGAAAACAAAAATCCCCTGATGTGGTAACCTTGTCATTTAGTACATTTAGGTCATAAATTTTATTTTATTTACTTCATTTTATTGCCACGTAACATTGTTGCATCTAGACTGGAGCAATCCCAGATCATACCACTGCCTCCAGAGGCTTGTACAGTGGCCACTATGCATGATGGGTATATCACATGCGCTTCCCTTCTTACACTGACACGCCCATCATTCTGGAATAGATTTCCATTGCACCAAAGTCCAATCTTTATGCTCTCTAGAAAACTGAAGACTATTTTTCAGATTAGTCTCACTAACAGGTGGTTAACTTATAACCACACAACTCTTTATTTCCAATCCTGTACATTCCTATTGGATCATGAATGGAAATTTTCTTACTGTCACTATTAAACATAGCTGTGATTTCCAGTGTTTAAGTGATCTTCATTCATGATTTTTTTTGTTTTCCCTAATTACTGTAAATTCCTTCCACAAAGTTGTTGGGTCAGCAGTATGCTTCCGAGTTTAAATAATGTTTTGGACAATTTCTAACTCAATTCCTGTAATTTTAGCAATATTTCTTAGTTTTATGTCTTTACTTGATACTTAAGGTCAATCATTTAACCCTTCTGAAATGGCATATTTTTGGGGGGTGACAGTCAGTGTACGTCTCCCAGAAACATAAAAACAAATGCAAACATCCAAAGACAAATAGATGATTTGAAAATGTGCTTACTGATAGAATCATGTGTCTGATTCCTATATTGTGACTTATATTCCACAAATGTATTCACATTTTCTGAATGTAATTTATTTGTATACCTAACACCTGAATTGTGCCACTAATGGCTTTTACTAAAGAACTTACTTAAAGAACAAGAGCTTACTAAAGAACAATTTTATTATTTAATGGCAGCTCTGTATGAGTGTATATAAGCTCTTTCTTTGAACTAAGCACAAACAATCCATAATACTAGACAAAAACACACCATACGGATATTTTAGGGAGACATTTTATTCCCTTCATATGTACTGTATAGCATAGATGCAGTCAAAATTGTATCATATTTAAAACCTGAACTTACCTGTCAGCTCTTTACAATAGAAAAGCAATTCAACAATGTTGCATGAATACTAAATATCCACATACTTGCAAAAAAACATTCTAAGTGTATGTGATCTATTAAAAAGAAAGTAGATGATTCCTCCAGCATAGTTATTCTCTTGTAATGAGGAACCAAGGATTCAGTAAATGATGCTCACTAAAGCTGGAATCCAATATCACTTATACTGCTGTTAAACTCCACCTGTGCTTATTAGCACCACATGAGGTCCTAGACAGTCTAGTCTCATCTGGTTTGATGTAATTACAGCAATTCATTTTCTCTAACTCTCTCTTACCTTGACTGTATAGCAAAAACATATAACACATATGCAGTATTTTTTTTTTTTTTACGTTTTAGCTTTTCTACAAGAAAAAGAAAATGAATTTATAACATAACATAACATAACATAACATAACATAACATAACATAACATAACATAACATAAAACATATGCCCATATATTTCATCAAATTGTAGCATGTGTATTAAGAGGGAGAAAAAAGCATTACCATTTTGGTTTTATGTGAAATAAATCATTGATGACATTGAATCTGTGCAGTCTAGCAGTGTGCTATGAGGGGAGATTAGCTGCAGGAATGTGCACATTTGATGAATAGGGCGAGGTCTAAGCATTCCTCTGCCAAGGCTCAATATAGTCCAGTCCCAAATGGGTGAAGATGTCCTCTTCTGTCTTAGCCTGCAGGAAGGTATTCTAGAGATAATAGAGGGGGGAAAAAAGCAAAACAGCACTGACATGAAGTGTTTAACAATTGAACTGCATAGGCCTAAAAAGTTACAAGAAATGTTAGGCGATGACGAAGACAGAGTCGAACTGGCATTTTTGTAAACATTGGTTGTATTTGACCAGCTACTGTATATTTCTCTAGGGAACTGATAGAAGACAAAGAGTCATAGTGATGATGCTGCTGTTTTTCATAAGGTCAGACAGGGTTGGGAACCGGATAACAGGATAACATACTGTACTGTAAATTCTATCTGAAAGGAAGCATGTGTAAACTGTAAGAGGCTGCCACTATGGTGGATCAGGCAAGCCAAGTGCTTTGAAAAGCCATAACTACTTTTCCCTATGGGACTTCAGTCTTTGCAGCATATATTGCAACACCCACTACTGGTTTTATTGCATTTTCATAATTGTGTCACGAGAGCTGGCTTTTGGAAAGTCTAATTAGACACACAGATATGAGCCATGATCATGATGAGACACATTTAGGTTGACTGGAAGAATTATGTATATTTCCCAAGATGATTTCATTCCTCGGGCTTATTAAAGGTGTTCAGAAATGATTCATTTGTCCCCGCGAGCATGTAGATCCACGGTGGATCTGGAGTCGATCCCAGGAACACTAGGAGAAAGGTGGAAGAATTCAGCATGCATGGGATGCAAGTCCGTAGGAGTCCACTATGCACACACTTTATTCATACCTAAGGGCAATTTAACATATTCAATCCACTTACCAGCATATTTGTAAAAGGTAAGACAAAATCTGGAGAGGAAATCCACCCAAACACGAGGAGAACACAAAAGCTCTGGATCAAACTAGGTACAGTACTCTGGAGCTCTGAGATGGCAACACTTCCTGCTGCAACAAGATCCAGATATAATCAAAAGAACCCAAAACAAAAAGTGTGTTCATATTAACTGGGAACATGGACCACTTTCCAAAGACAATCCAAGAACACAGTCATTGCATGCAATTAGTTTGCATTACAAAAGAAAACAGACAAGGCAAAAGTTAAAGCATAATATTTTTTATAAATTAGTGGTTCTCAAAATAGGGTTGAATTTATTGTATTTATTACTAATTCAATTACTTATTTTTGTAGTTGTTTTCTTTGAGTGGTTGCTTGAATAACTCAAAAACACATAGGCCAATAAACAGTGGCAGGTTGGCTTTAATGAGTTCTGTTGGTGTAACTTTCATCATGGGTCTAATAAATAGCAAGAGCATTATGGTATATATATACTGTACTGTATATACTGTATTCACTGACCACTTTATTAGGTTTACATTACATTAGGTTTTACATAAGCCTTGCTAGTACTGGGTTTCACCTCATTCCAAAGGTGCTATATTGGATTGAGATCTGGTATCTGTTGAGGCCATTTGAGTAGAGTGAACTCATTTTCATGTTCAAGAAATCATTTTTGAGATTATTTTAGCTTTGTGACATGACCTGTTATCCTGTGGTCCTAAAAGCTACAAGATGGACATGTTCAACTATCGTCAGGTTGGCTGTCACATTGAAACAATGCTCACTTGGTACTAAGGAGCCCAACGTGTTCCAGGAAAAATATACTGTAGGTATTCAGGTAGCCAGAAACATTGATACAAGGCAGGATGAATCCATGCTTTCATATTGTTCACATCAAATGCTGACCCTACCATCTGAATATCACAGCAGACTCATCAGACCAGGCAACAAAATTTTTCAAATCTTCTATTGTCCTATTTTAGTGCGCCCATTAGACTTGTAGCCTCAGCTTTCCATTCCTCCTGACGTGAGTGGTACCCAGTGTGGTCTCCCGCTGCTGTAGCCCATCTGCTTTAAGGTTCGATTGGTTGTGCGTTCAGAGATGCACTATGGCAAACCTCTGCTATAATGAGATGTTATTTGAGTTACTGCTGCCTTTATATCTGTTGAACCAGTCTGGCCAGTCTCCTCTGTCCTTTGGCATCAACAAAGGATTTTCACCCAGAGAACTCCCACTCACTGGATATTTTCTCTTTTCAGACCATTTTCTATAAACCCTAGAGATAGCTGTGTGTCTAAATCCCATTATGATGCTCGGTTTGAACTTTATCAGATCGTCTTCAAAATGTCTAAGTGCCTAAAATGATTAAGTTGCTCTCATGTAATTGATGCAGTTGTTTATTAGATATTTGCATTTAAGTGCAGTTGAACAGAAGTAATTAAATGGCCAGTGAGTGTAGTTCAACAACAAGCCCGATAGTCTAACAGTAGGCAGGAAATTGTACTACAGGGTGTAAAGAGTTATTTTACAGCTAAAGGGTCTGGTACCTGGCAGCAGTATGTGGCAGTAGATAACAAAAGTTTGCTGGTGACAAGATAAAGAAAGTATGTGTATCTAATAAGCAGTTTTACACATGGCATTAAAGGGATGGAAAGCCAGGCTCTCTGCGTGATGCTGTAATGCCATGTACAGACAGTTATCTGCGGTCCCAAGGCAAGGCTGATGAGGCCAAGAGGAAGCTATAAATCTGACATATCCTGCCTTGAAGTGTTAAGCTGGAAGTAGCATGTCAAAATGAGGCAAAGGATGAAGAAGAGAAGAGGGAAAAACAGATAAGTTGTCTGTGCACAGACAACAGGAATTATAAGCTGGTGCAAGAGCTGGGAGAGAAATTGCTCCAGGCCTTTGGCTTATATTGTCTATTGAAGGGTTGTTTAAAATGCAAATCAGGTACAGAATGGTCAGAGATTCATATCTGTGCTGTGTGAGTGCTTACAATGGTTTGTGTGCGTGTGTTTACAATGATTTGTGTGCTGAATGAGCACAGGCAGAGGACACCTGGTCTCTGACTGAGCAAATATCACTCACTGGTTATTTGTACTTCCTTATGAATCAAAAGATCACACACCGGGTAAATTATGCTTGTTAGTAAAGTCATCATGACCTTCATCTCATGCAACATTTGCTTATTCCTCCCATTATATGACTATTCATTATATTGCTGGATCTTATTTTAATAGACCATCCTCTCTTTACTTATGCCGAGCTTGGATGTGGATTTACTGGGATTATTAGCAAACTGAAATAAAAGGGTAATCAAACCACAGACATCAACTGAATTGTGATTTAAGACATAATCTCAATAATTATGGATGAGGTTCAATTGAAAAGGGTTTAAGGAACTCTTAGGGGACACATTTAGAGTAAATGAGCATAACACGCATGAATATTGTCATTTCTTTAGCATTTTAATGATGATCATGCTTTTGACCACCACTGTCTGCATCAGAGTATAGTTAAGCAAGTGTTGGAGAGGTTCAACAAATGTCCTTTGATAAACAGATTATGATTTGCTTATTTATTCAATCAGTTATTTTGCTCCACCAACACATATCCTTCCGTAACAGGCAAGACAGCACAGCTGGAGACTGACAGATAGTGTCTGACAGATATTAACAGAAGTAAAAGTAGTTTTAAATTCTTGGCACTATGTAACCAAAAAAAGGTAAGGAGAATAAACCATGGAGGTAGTGGACACTCCTGAGAAATTTACAAGATTTACTTGATATTTGCACTTATTCTGCTTTACAATATCAGCTAACATCTGGGCTCCAGGGTTAGTATTAAAGGAAAGCTAGTGCACTATGTACAGTATGGTGTAAAATCCCTTGTTCCACACACCTGGTAGTGCCCTCAATCAGGGGTTAAAGAGTCATTTGGGATTCAGCTTTATGTTTGAAGCTAGTTAGCTTTGTAGTTTGTTCTCACCCATGTACTCTTACGCATGCTGTGACCGACAGTTTGTGTAATTAACAGTTGCTAGGATACCTGTGATGTGGAGTGATACATATTGTTACGCTCTATATAACCACTAGAGGTGGGTAGTAACGAACTTGAGTAAAGAAAAAGGAACTTCTATGAGTAGTTTTACTGCACCATACTTTTTACTTTTACTTGAGTAGGTCTGTGAAGAAGAAACGCTACATTCGGCTACACTCGACTCGTTATTTTTTTAACCATTTATTCTACACATGCAGCCGGTGGATCTACCGCATGACTGTTTCACCAATCAGATGTAGCAACAATAATCACATGACTCCGTTTGACCAATCAGGTCTTCTATAAATTTATCCTACCTGTGAATCCGTCCTACATATGCTCACTGCACAAACAAAAGTTTCTGCATCTTTCTCTAATTTTGCGGAACGCCCACACAGTAAATCTATGCTGCTACTAGTGGGGTCTTGTGGTTATTTCCATTTTTATTTCCATTTTTATTTCCATTTTAAATTTGCTGTTTTGTCTTTTGTACAGATATCTTCTTTTTATATTTCTTATATATCTTTTAAAATTCTTTATATTTTGTTCTATTTTCTTTTGTTTCTGCTAAATTTACTCTTATTTTATTCCACTATTTATTTCTTGTTAATTGTTTCTAAAAATTTTAAGGTCACGGGCGGTCATATAAGCATTTCACTGCATATCGTACTGTGTATGTGACAAATAAAATTTTAATTGAGGTGAGTATAGAATGCCTTTTTCATGTTTGTATGATTATATGTTAACTTTACTTGCACATATAATGTTACTTTAACAGTCTATGAATAAGTATATTTCAGTACAGAATTAATTGCCAACACATGTGTTGTAAGTTTTTATGCATCCCAAAAAATAAGATGCTTCCCTCGCATCATATACAAAGCATGTTTCGCTTGCAGAAGAACAACGTCAAACTGCGGTCCGCCACAACAGACACACATGTATATATACACTAATATATAATTATTCTAATTTCTAAAAAAAAAAATTTTTAAATAAAAAATCGGACATTGAAGCTGTTACTCAGTACTTGAGTTTTTTCACCGAATACTTTTTACTTCTACTTGAGTAATATTACTTTGAACTCCAGCTACTCTTACTTCAGTACATTTTTTGGCTACTCTACCCACCTCTGATCACCACTCATGGAACGCCTCTTGTCCAATCTGATTACTCGGTCAGAACTAACTGTTGTATAATACAGTGTTAGGTGGGAAATTAATTTAGCTTCATTTGGCTATGGAAGATGTTTTGTGTAGTGTGACTGCATGGCACTGGACAGAAATTCATGAGTTTCAAACCAAATACTTGGCAACCATGTGAAAAAATATTTGTGAAAAAAAGAAATGTTCAAATAAAAAGGAGAAATTTGTTGTATTCATCAAGATTTGATGAGATTTGGAAAGCATGTGGTAAGACTTGAAATAAGACACAGAGCACTTGAGCAGAGTACTACCCCATCCAGCTAGCAGGCAAACAGAGAACAATATTGGAACTGATTTAAGCAGCAGCCAAATTAGGCCTGATTGTGGTCCAGAGCTGAAATGGGCAGTTGAACTGAAAGAAACCAATTCCATAAAATCCCCCCACAATCTGGCTAATACTAAGTATTGGAAAAGCTTAGCAATAATTGCTGGGCGAAATACTGTATAATGCTGAAGTTAGAGTACAAATACAACCAGACACAGCTGCGTCCACACAGATCTGAAAGTCTGAAACTTAATTCTTCCCCATTTTATTTCCTTTGAGTTGAAAATATAAGAAATATTTAAGTACATACAACCTTTTGAAGTGGGCTTGAATCTAAAATATTCACTGACTGAATAACTAACCTACTGAATGACTGACTCAAATCCTCAGACTTTTAATGTCTGATGTACTGACTAGATGACTGATTGACTGACAGAATGATTCAACTGACGATTGACTATTGAGAGATTGACTAAATGCCTGACTAAATAAGTTATGGATTAACTGCACTAAGTGCACTATAATAGGTCTTGGTTTTGGTTATATGTTCATGTTAGGTGTCTTTGATTTGATCCCACATACAGGAAAGATCTGTGCTGTCCATTGGAGGTGAGTTTTACTTTTATGCATTTATAAACAAATGTTTCACTTGTCTTTGATCCTGAAAAATAATGTTACCAGCTTTGATTGTTACTTTTACATGATAACTTAGCGGTTCGTTAAGTATGAAAACTGAATCTTTTTTCCCCTTACTTTAGGCCCTATCTTAGGTCTTGGTTTTAGTACCATCTTTGTTGTTCGGCTCAGCATTTAGCTGCTCTGCTCTTAGGACACTTAGACTAATGCGCTCACTTCCTTATTGTTAATTGGATTTAATTCTGTTTCCGAACCAGGTAAATATTCCTTTGTGTTTTTTGTTTTTTTGCTATTATCTTTCACAGACTTCCAGTATATAGTGCTCTTACAGTACGTCTTGAACTTGAATGGATTTCAGACCACCTTAGGTGACTGAACATACAAAATCTGATATAGAATTTTCCCCAATTCAAATTCATGTCGATGGTTCATTACCAGCCTCCAATAAACTCTCATCCATGACATGAATTCTGTCATACGACACTGGAGCTATGTAACCTAAGAAATTCCAAAAGTTAATGAGGCATAGTGGTACTCTCCAAAGCTGTGATAAACACAAGTAATCCATTCATTGTCTATGCCGCTTATCCTCAGGGACAGGACTACAGGGAAATTGGGGATGCCAATCAGTCTACACTACATGTCTTTGGACTGTCGGAAGAAACTGGAGGACATGTAGGAAACTCACAAAACACAGAAAGTACATGCCAACTCCACACGCACAGACTGGAGGTGAGATTTGAACACCTCGCCCCCCCACATGCGTAGAGGTGCTATCCACTAAGCCATCATACCTCCCTCCTCCCTATTTCGTCCAAACCCCAGAAATAACATTTACCTCAATGGAAAGCTTTTTTTTTTTGCAATTCTGGAGCTACTTTATAATAATAATAATAATAATAATAATAATAATAATAATAATTCTTATTATTATTCTTATTCTTATTATTTAAAATGACTAAATTTTTTAGAGCTATGCAATGTACTCTGTGTACAAATCTTTATTTTGTCTGGCTTGACAACAAGTACATTGCTATTATCTATTCAGTAAGCACTATTGCTTTTTGAGGTTTTCTACTTTTCTGGGTAGAAGGACTACCAATGGCAACATTTGAGTGAATTTAAACATAGATCATGGAAAGTGTTTGCTAAAATATTTGTATTTTCTCTAAAAAAAATATATAAAGGCTATGAATCATGCTTCAATTTAGACACACTCCATTCCAACACATGCTGATCACTCTGCTCAACTGGAAATTTTTCATCATAAATGTTGCATTTGGCTCTATCTGGTGCTGTTATTATGAGCATAGCTAATATCCTGACCTTCCCATTTTTTTATTAGTTATCTTTCAGCTATTTATTTTTATTTTTCTTATCAGCTATCTATCAAAGTAACCCTACATGGTTAATCTCTTTTAGATAGTTGCTTCAGATCATTTGCATCGGGTCCGTTTTTTTCATTATACAGCAATGTAGCAACAGCAGATAGGCTTTAGTCTTATGGAGCTTCACATGTGTTTTCCCAGTGTTTACATGCTTTTCCTCCTGGTTCCTCCAGTTCCTTCATAAAACAAAAGGTGCTCTGGCTGCACTGAAGTGCCCATATGGTTGAATTAGTATGCAGATGTGCATTCATAATGCTTTGCAATGAACCTTATTGGGAAAATCAGGATTTACAAACACATGAACATAGCAGTTCAAATTTGAGAAAGAACAGGTTGTAAAAAATGTTTTAAAAAGTAAACTGAAATAGATGAGATTAGATGGGGATATGTGATGTGAAAAGATGATTGAAATCTACAGTATATAGGTTTCCTTGTACATTACCAGATTAATAAAAAAAAACAATGAAATAAATCATTCATAACTGGAATCATATACATTATGTAAAGTACACTCCAATCTTCTACTTCCAGGGTAGTGTGGAAAATGGAAAGAAGGGTTGTATGAACAGCATTTCCAATTTGTACAGTATATGCATGTGCCTTTATAGATCATTGCATTAATTATGAGCATGTACTGTACAGTACATAATCCTAGCTCATGAAGTAGTTCCTTGGGCATAAAACCAATAAACAATTTCTGATTTTACAGAATGTACAGAGGTGCTTTAATATTTGCAATCCTTTCTTAACTATCGTGTTGTACTTGAGTAAATATTTTCTTGGCCACTTTAGCAGTTGTATGTACACCTGCCTTTTGAGGTCTCTTGTTCCAATGAACAGTCCACTGGTCTTCGTTGTTACCATGGTGACGGATATGTAGACTCTGTGTTCTGTTTGTTTACCGGTGGATTACCTTTTATCATTGCAGTGCTTTCAGTGACTCAGTTTGCTCACTTGCCCATAGACATTTTGTAGCTTTATGGCTATAGGATTTTATGATTGAGTTTTGAGTTTGTATTTTTTATTTTCAAAGGTACATTAAACTCTATTTATCATCATACGAGGCTTGGTCATATATTTTATCTACGGCTACTGCTGTGGTAGCATCTGGCTCTTTTGGCAGTTCTAACACATTAGATAATTTGAAATTTGTGTTTATTCTCTTGTTGGCAAGTCCGAACTAACCATTCTTTGCTTTATTTTTATATGGCACATCCGTGCATCAGTTTACTGTTTGTCCTTGTGAACTTGGGAAGTTTATGATAGAAAGAACAGTTCTCGTTTACAGTACATTAAATTTGGTAACACTATTTAAATAGCACATTTTACAGGGAACCACCTATTGGCGTTTACCAAATATGCAGACAGCCAAATGACTGAAATACTGACAGAACCAAGATTGTAACGTAACTCACCTTTAACAGAGAATCAACCTGTTCATGAATGGACTATTATAATCGATTAGCAAAATATATACATTTTATGGTTAAAGGTGTCAAAATGGTATTTAGCAAATAATATATAGACTGAGCACCCTGTCCAGGGTGTACCCTGCCTTGTGCCCGAAGCCTCCTGGGATAGGCTCCAGGCCCCCCGCGACCCTGA
>JAQMYK010000038.1:8677901-8688111 GCA_030014345.1 Clarias buthupogon
GTTGACTCTTTTAGTGTTCATACAAATATTTACACATTAAGTTTACTGAAAGTAAAAACAGTTGCAAGTCAGAGGACATTTCTTTTTTGGCTGAGTATATATTGTTAGAGTCCTCTTGCTCACGGGAATACCATTATGTACTCTCACTTTATCTTGATAACACATCCCAATAAAATAAACGGTATTTTTTAATTTTACAATCCAAAAAAAACTTGTGAACTACACCTGACCTTTAGATAACAGTTTTGGTATGTTATGTTTAATAGACTGCAAAAATGTGGGCACAATTTTAGCAATTTGACCTTATTTAAAAGCAAATTGAGAGTTTTAAAGGCGTAACATTTCTACAGCCACAATTTCATGTTCAGTTCAAGTAGCCACTTTAAACTCATCTTTGCTCAAATTTCAGTGCATTTTAGTCCAACAAACCTGTTTTCACTCCCTCTTCAATGCTATGTACAAAGGTGTTGCTTTTCACAGTTTCCAAAAAAGATATGTAGTAAAATTTGAATATCGTGCAAAAGTTCATTTATTTCAGTAATGCAACTTAAAAGGTGAAACTAATATATGAGATAGACTCATTACATATAAAGCAAGATAGTTCAAGCCGTGATTTGTCATAATTGAGATGATTATGGCTTACAGCTCATGAAAACCCCGAATCCACAATCTCAGAAAATTTGAATATTGTGAAAAGGTTCAATATTCTAGGCTCACGCTAATCAGCTAATTAAGCTATAACACCTGCAAAGGGTTCCTGAGCATTTAAACGGTCTCTCAGTCTGGTTCAGTAGGAAGCACGATCATGGGAAAGACTGCTGACCTGACAATTGTGCAGAAAACCATCATTGACATCCTCCATAAGGAGGGAAAGCCTCAAAAGGTAATTGAAAAAGAAGTTTCCAAAGTGCTGTATCAAAGCACATTAATAGAAAGTTATGTGAAAGAGAAACGTTGGAAGAAAAAGGTGCACAAGCAGCAGGGATGACCGAAGTGTTGGGGACTTTCACAAGGAGTGGACTGAGGCTGGAGTTAGTGCATCAAGAGCCACCCCACACAGACGGATCCTGGACATGGGCTTCAAATGTCCTAAAGACTAAAGAAAAAAAGAACTGGTCTGCTGCTCAGTGGTCCAAAGTCCTCTTTTCTGATGAGAGCAACTTTTACATCTCATTTGGAAACAAAGGACCCAGAGTCTGGAGGTAGAATGGAGAGGCACACAGTCGAGTTTCACCTGTATGCATTGTACTGTAGTTGGCAAACATTTTAGTGGCTATAAGAAAGTATGGCTAAGAGAAAGATCTGAGATTTTCACCATTGTACAAAAAGACTATCAAGTAACAAATTCTTTGCCCTTATAACCTCATAAGAAAATCTGGGTATTTTCATTAGGTTAGTTTTGAATTACTTATTATATGATTTCCTGTTTTGAGACAACCTGGACCAAGATTTTTGTAGTCCATTAAAAATGATTGGCACTTTTAACGCATGTCATAAGGTTTAGACATCTTTGGCTGCCTAAACATGCTCAATAGGAGAAATTAGCTGTTGCCAAATATGCAAGCAGCCAGATACCTGAAATTTCAACAGAAGAGAGATTGACAAGAGCAACCCACCTTCGGGAGAAAATAGCAGAATTTCATCTACAGGGATATGCATGACTCAAACTGAAAGTCTTAGCCAAGTTACATTTTATTTTATGTTTTACCAGCGGTCACTGTCTTATTTTTATTTAATTACTTATCTTACATTGAACTAATTCATTCACAGACTTCTATTGTCTGATTTATCCTTTTAACCATAGCTGCAGGTACAGTGTTTGATTTCAAGTATATTTAAATTTCTCTTATTCATCCTCATATAATGATGAATAAACCTTGTTTTAAACATCAGAAGAAAAAAAAACAGAAAAAAGCAGTGCTGCAGAGGGATAATAGATGTCTGAATCAGAAAGATAATGAGAGAGATTGTACAGTATGTAGGGTCATGTGTCTAAATGTCTATTATTACACTATATTACCATGTGCCTCTTTCTGTTATCTTTGCCTCTTTCTATCAACATACAGATTTATATGCAGTCATCTGTAAAGATAAATTACATTTTTAGAAAACTTTTTCATGTGTCTGCCTACATGGTACAAAACACAATGTATTGCTCACATGCTCAATGAAAAGCCCACCTTTCGTTTTTTCAACTTTGCAGCATAGATCTACTGTATGCATAAAGTATTGAATGCTCTTGCATTCTTGGTTCAAAGCAGATTAAAATTGTATTTGTCACACACACACACACATCCATACAGAGAACAATGTGCAGTGAAATGCTTATTACAAATGTCAAGATAAAACTAATAGATATAAAAATATACACTGATGCTCATATTTCACCAAGCACGTAGGTAAAAATAAAAAAGAAGACACAATCTACCCACTAAGACATTGTAATCTGCCAGAACCTGCATTATAATACTTTAAACGATTTATAACATTATATGTCTTTTATAATTGTAGAACTTTGTTTCTTAGTTTGTTTGTACTTTTACTGCTATATTATTATTATTATTATTATTATTATGTTATTTATTTATTTATTTATTTATTAATGCAAAAATAATATTATTTTTTATAATATTTAATAATAGTTTTAGTTTCATGTGTTTTTTTTATATAATTTTATGTGTTTTATTTTGTTTTAATGCTTTGAAGCACCTTGGTTGCTGTAAGGTGCTATACAAATAAATGTTGATTGATTGATTGATTGATTGATTGATTGAAGTTTACCAGTTTACAAAATATTAACTTCTGTACTATCCTGTTCATTAATAAGCTTTGGACTAATCCAGGCCTACATCAGTGGTTGCTATCCTCCAAGAGGATAATCCAAACTTTCCACTTGACTTAGTTACCCCTCACATCTAACTCACCTGAATCCCTTACACAGTTGGTCGATGTGTTAACGAGATTAGTCAGTTTTAGTGAATGAGAATTTGAACTAAACTTCATAGACACTATAGGACTATTTGTGTACACTTTCTCTCCATTCTAGCAATCACTATAATTACACCATAAGTAATTACTCTATTTTAAAATCTTACTAAAGAGTCACATGCTGTAGTTGATACTCCTAAGCCTTGATATTTTTAAATCACTTTAAAATGTAGAGCGAATTCACTGAGATCTGTTTAGCTTGCAGGATTAAAGGCTGGGGGAAATTAAAATGCGATGTTAAACAAGAGCATTTCCCATGTTGGACACAGTTACTTTAAAGAAGATTATTGTTCCATTTCAGTGCTTTACTTACTCATCAAATAAAGAAGAAATTAAGCACTTGTTCTACAAGAAAATAAGGGTGAATGAAGAAATAGAACATGAGTGTGTTCTAAAAAACACGCAGCCACTAGGAGTCTTATACAGTACACACACGATCAGCCATAACTTTAAAACCTTTAACATTAAAACCTCCTAGGCTTTAGGTTCCCTTTGTGCTGGTCTCTCAGGGTTTGGCTGAATGGGACCTCTGGTGCTGTGGTGTCTGGCACCAGGATGTTGGCAGCAGATATTTTGGGTGCTGTGGGTCGTGAGGTGGGGGCTCTGTGGATCATGCTTGTTTGACCGGGTCAATCCATGGATGCTTGATCGGATTGAGATCTGGGGAATTTGGAGGCTGAATCAACAGCCTTGAATTCTTTGCCTTCTAAGCTCTATGTGTGGCAGGCTGTGATGCGCTAGGTGTTCTGATCCATTTCTGTCTTTGCCAGTGTTGATTTTTTTCCGTCAGGTTTTGCTGCATTGGCTTTGTATGGAATCGGGCCAGACGGGCTGATCTTTGGTCCCCACAGGCGTACGTGTGCTTCGGGTGCCCATGAGCTTGTCAGCAGCTCATGGTTATATAACTGTGATAAAGTTATTCAATTCACCCGGCAGTGGTGTTAATGTCATGGCTGATCTGTGTGTAGGGGTCAGAATAAAGGATAAATACAGCTCACAGGAGAAGTAGTTGAATTTAACAACTAACCTTTAAACAACTATTTAAACACCTAATACATTTAAATATATATTTAGTTATTGGTAGATTCTCTGCTCCAGAGCAACTCAGAAGAAAGTGCAAACAGCTAAGGGTGCAATGATACAAAGTACTTGACAGATTTGTAGAGCTGCATAACCTAAAAGACTGAAAATGATTCATACAAGTGCTGGCGTGATGTAGTCACTAAATAAAAAGGACATTTTAACCTTAAGTGGGGGAGAGCTAAACCATTTTATTATTATTTTTAAACCAAATACAGTAGGAACACTAAAAGTACTGGAAACACAAATAAAGACTGGGATGAAAAACTGGCAGTGTCAGCATGGTTTGTGAATTCTGGCTTTTATAATTTAATCTCAACCTCATCTACAGTACATCGCTCAGCTAAACAGTATTTAATAGGTCGTAATAGGTCTCAAAAAGAAAAAATCATACACCTATACCTATCCCAGCAGTCACTAGGATTACTGTAAATGCACATTCATTATGAGCCTTTATACCTGACTGCTCTTGCTACTTTTTTGCATCCTTTAGAATCCCAGACCCGCTGCATACTTTACTTTTAGTCTCAACCAGATGCCATGTGGAACATTCTGGGAAGATTCTAAAAGATTGCACCTTCTGTTTTTCCCTGTAGTTAAATCTGTTCAGAACACATCTTTTTTTAAAATTATTATTTTACATTTGGGTCCAATTTGGGTCCAAGAAAGTAAAAGGAGATGATAAAAGGAATCCAGGAAGTGTTGCAAGTGCAGAGAAGAATAATACAATAGGAAATCAGAGACGTCTTTATCTTAGACTGTTTTGAAAGAAATGAAGACAATATGAGAATTAGGATTGGGATGCACAAAGCACCAATGAGGTACAGTACTTTGAAGCAGTGGGATAGTACAGTACACACCGGAACTGAACTCTGAAGCCAGTCATGTGATCATCAACACCCTGAATGTTGCATAGACAAATCTGAAAATTAATAAGATAGAATGATCTTTTAATCTGTAGTAAGAAACATTTTTCACAATGCTGTAAAGTACAAATCTCATGGGTGACATCATGTGATTGAAGAATTTGAAATCGTTGTCTAGGTCTACAGTACAGTATGTCATGATTTTCAGCTTAAACGGTGAGATGGTACAGTAGCTGTGACTGTGAGATCCATTGGAGGGAAGTGGAGTACGGTGCCACTAGAACACTTTTACTGAGCAGTGATATGCAAATGAAAACACCTGAATGATTATAAGAATTTGTAAAGGCTATTGTTGATCAGATTCAGTTTTAGTTGACAATATATAACTTTTTGGTTGAATCCCAGTCAAGTAATTGCTTAAATAAGAAACATAAAGTAGAGTTTAATGCTCAGAATATTACCTAACTCGGTTTGCACTTGGTGTTGCACTCTCAAAATTCTGATGAAGGTTTTGTTTACTTAAGATTATATATTTACACTCACTGTCCAATTTAATAGGAATACCTGTGTACCTGTTCATTTATACACTTATCCAGGTTATGTGGCCATGGTAGATATTCTGGGCTCCTTGAATGTCCAATATACTGTAGTAGGCCCCCAATCTTTCTTGTGTCAACACTTTCTAACTGCTATTGCATTTATACTGGCCTCTAGGCACTAAGGCAGCAGCAACAGCAACAGCACAATGCATACAATCATGTAGATACAGGTCAAATTGAGCTTCAGGTAATGTTTGTATCAAACATCAGAATGAGTAGAAAATGTGATCTCTGCGACTTTCTGCGACTGTGGTGCCAGGTAGGCTGGTTGACTATTTGAGAAACTACTAATCACTGATCTCTTGGGATTTTCAGTCTCTAGAGATTAACTGATCTTAAGTGTGTATACAGTATATGAAACGTTTTAAGTGACTCCCGGACGTACACACAACTTATATGCCGTGGAAAATTTCTCGCAGAATTTAATTTCTAAAATTAGCTAGCAAGTTCTTTCACTTTTCAGTTTGAAAATCCACAGTTGACAACAAACATACAGTCAGTTAGATTATGAATTCAGTGATTTTAAAAGTCCTGAATGCCTCCTGTTAGTGATCGTGACTACAGCTGGTAGCTTCTTTACGCCAATATAAAGACTTTGTTTGACAGCACTCACTGGATCAGCCAAGAAGTTAGACAATCACAGTGACACTAGTCAATCACAGGTATCTGATGGCACTCTTCTTTGAGTGTGTTGCTTGTAATGTGTGTGTGACAGTAGTACTGTAGCATGAATGACGGTAAAAAAGATGTGGTTGATGTGTCCAACAGGAAAGATGTGTTTGCCTTCACCCTCCTTCGTGGGCAGATTGGAATCAAATGGGAGAGAAAATGTGGGATTAAAAAAAAAAAAATCCTTAGCAGGTACAATACTGAACTTGGAGCATAAGCACTTTCACAACATTTTGTAATCCGTAAAAACAAAGAAGTAGAGTGCACAGTGGTCACTGACAGTGTGAAATTGCTTGTGGTATAGAACTAGAATGTACTGTATTTCTAGGATAATCACACATATTGTTTTCCTGCTGCTTTGAGCCTCTGATTCCAGCTCAGATTAGAAAATGCTAGACAGTATAAATTAAAATATGCAAAGGGCTTTTAAATAGCCACTTGAATATTTTTTAAATATAATTTTCCAGACACTTTTGAACTCTCAAGCGTTTGATGTGGCCTAACTAGTAATCAATATGAAATGTTGTGTAGGTGGGTTTATTTACAGTTAATTACAAGAAGCAATACCTTTAAATGTGCATACATATACCTTACATTTCAGCATTAGGCAGACATCCTTACCCAGGGCGACTTGCATTTATACCTCATTTTACATTAGCACAGTAATTGAAGGTTAAGGTTCTTGTTCAAGGGTCCAACAGGCGCAAATGAGTGGCAGTGGTGGGGTTTGAACCTCAGACCTTCCAGACCTTAACCACTAGGCTTTATTTTTATCATATCTACAGTATATCAGCATAAAAGATACTCATTTGAGTTTCCTTCTATAAAAAAAAGGAAGAAAAAAAAGAACTCATGTTCAGAACCCAGACATACAGTTTTGACATAAGCTAGTTTACCTAAACATAAATGTTCCACTTCCTGGAACATAAATGCCCAATATCAATAAATGTTGATATTATCTCTATTTAAAAAGTTTCTTTTTGAGTAAATGCAGCAACTTAAAAACTGTGCAGAAACTAATAAGCTTTGTTAGACATGTCTCAAGGACATACTACAGACTGAACTGAGGGTCAAAATACACATTCAAAACAGGATCCAGCCACCAGACAGTCATCCGAGTGCATAACCTTCAATAGAATTGGTTCAATGCACCACATTCTTAGCACACACAGGCACTAATATGTTCCATACTGTAGATATGTCCTTGGCTTGGAAGAAAACCATGCGTCACACATTCTACACTTAGGGCCCTTTTGCCAGTTTCTTTTATAATGATTCATACAGTACAATAATATGATGAAAAAAATATGTATGATATACAGTATGTTTTTAATAAAATGTACTGTAGATTCAAGTACAACAACTAGGCAGCCCTGTTAAAGAAAATAACTTGAAAAGATCCATTTTATAATCAGTTGTGAATAGCATTTAAAAAAAAACAAAAGGAATATAAAGAATATGGTGTGTCTGCTAGAAGTTGTACAAATAAACACTGGTGAACAGAAGTGATGCTGGACGTTACTTTGTAAAGTAACTAATTGCATTACTAAATTACTGTCATTAAAAAGTAATCAGTTACATCACAGCGTTACTTTCTGATAAAACTAACTAGTTCGAGTACTTTTCCATTGCAGAAAATGAAAACTCCTTTGTGATTCCTCATGCATGTTGTTTTAGTCAAGACCTTTATAATTATTCTACCATCATCACTCCATCAAGTTTGGCCCATAATCTGTTAACTACTAATACCCCTATCTCACCTACGTGGTTTTGCGCGGTGGCTGTAAGTACGGTTCATCATGATTCACCGAGAGTTTTGGCGCTGTGATTAGGTTTCCATCTTTCTGCGCGTCGGTCCTCGCATAGTCCAACCACATAGGTGAGATAGGGGTATAACAGCAGGAATAACAGAGGGGGTGGGTTATCGGGGGCGGGGCTTGTAGGACGACTTTTACACACACACTGGGATTGGGAATGACTGCTGTCTGGCTCACGGATTGCACAAATTTTCTGAAAAACAGATTACATTTTTGAAAATATAATAAAGTGTTAGATTACTCGTTACATAAAAAAGTAATCCAAGTACTCTAATGCGTTACTTTGTAACACGTTACACCCAACACTGGTCAACAGTAACGGAGGAAATGTAACCTTTTACTGCACTTTTTTGACTAGCGTTTAATTGAAACTGGGAATGACTTTTGATTATGCAGAATAACACAACACAATGAATGTATAAATATTCACAAGAGCGACTACAGTTTGTGCGGTATAGTCACACCTGCCAGGATCATCATCTCTGATGTACAGCCTTTTTTAAAATGTTTGCACCTTTCACATATCTCACTGCGGCTAAGAGTCTCATCACTCACTGTACTACTGTATGCTTGAAGCTTGAAGGCTTCTGTAAATGTCACTTGGTTTTATGCTTTCATTCACAATTTCATCACAAGTCCTGGTTTGACTTGAACGCCCCTTGTATCTGTACTTTACATTTTAGGGATCATTAAATTTAACCCCACCACATTCAAAGTAAAATATCATACTTTGTACTCTACTACTTTTTTTCCTTCTTAATTATGAGGGATAAAAAATAGCTGCAGTATTGTCTAAACTCAAGCACAGGAAGTACACCAATCAGGATTTATTTTGGCTAATTTACTTTGACCTGTTGGTTGCACATGTTAGATGTAACTTAGCGAACATGGAACATTACTATTACGAGATCAGGGCAACAGCCTGGAAAAAGATACAGAGAGGAAAAGGAAAAAGAGTCATTCATTCTGAAATGCCTTCTCTGCCTGCGTCATTCTCAAACAATTTCTTCTTAAAATAAATAGTATCTTATAAGTAGTAAATCTAAAAAGATGTAGAGGTACAGTAAGTGCATTTTTGTGCTGGTGTTTATGTTCTTTAATGAAACATCTTACTGTATGTTAGCTTGCAGCAGATAAATCTTTTATTATTTAAAATAAATCTCGCATTACCATGATTATGTTGTACTGTATGTGTGGCTAGTTATAGTTAGCGGAAGTGGATAGCGCTGTCCTTTTCGATTTTTACGCCACCCCCAACAGGGGGGTTTGAAAAGAGCGGTCATGTGATTTGGATGAAACACATTATAGTCTTTGGCCCTCCCTGACTGGTAGTAGTAGCCTTAAGGTGCGTTCCAAACGGCCTGAAGTGCCCTGCGAAGTATACTTCACAGGGTGTTGAGTGTGATTCAGGGGTCAGGGGTAGCTCAGTGGTTAAGGCATTGGACTATGGTTCGGAAGATCCCAGGTTCAAACCCCACAACACCACCAAGTTGCCACTGTTGGGTCCTTGAGCAAGGCCCCTCAACTGCTCAGATGTTTAATGAGAGAAAAATGAAAAATGTACAGTAAGTCGCTCTGGATAAGAGCATCTGCCTAAATGTAAATGTATGATTCCAAACCGCAGTGAGCGAAGGTGTACACTTCACTGGAAAAGGGAATGAAAACATTCCCATCGGTCATTGTGTCTCGCTGGAGCGTGAAAAAAATTTAGCTCATTAAAGAATTTATATATATATTTATCATTATTAGCAAGGACGACATCATATTAAAAGGACACAAAAATTTACATTTTAATTTAATCAGAAAATCCTTACTATTATATAGGCTAGTAATCGGTACAAAAAAAGTTAAATCTCAGTACATCTTCAATTAATTATTATTTTAATTATTCAATAATTATTGTACAAGTTGTACACGTTTCAATGGTATGTTTTATACTGTTATCAGTTTTTGTTTCAATAAATATTCAATATTTAAATGTCCGTAGTGTGAAATTTTCACAGCAGCGACAGGTATCCAAGGAGCTTATGTTACCATGGTAACGCACGGAGGAAGTGACGTCTGCGCTGGTGACTTCGCAGGGTGTTCAGAATGGTTGTGTTTTGTTGAGGAAAATGCAAACGAAGCAGGGAATACCTGTGAAGTACACTTTGGAATGGAACTCAGCCTTAATGTGGGAGCCCCCTAGTGA
>JAQMYK010000038.1:8697737-8714040 GCA_030014345.1 Clarias buthupogon
ATTGTCTTGACCAGGACCACACCCCTAAATGCATTGAAGCAACTGCCATGTGATTGGTTGATTAGATAATTGCATTACTGAGAAATTGAACAGGTGTTCCTAATAATCCTTTAGGTGAGTGGACAAGCAAATTAAAATAATAATAATAATAATAATAATAATAATAATACCGAATTATACAGTCTTCCAAATAATATTCATGAATTGAACACAACTGTGCTGTAAGGAGGATATAACAAATAAATGAAAACTTATGAATGAAAAATACACAAACAATGATGAATGTGTCACATACACTGTGGCTGATTATTTGGCATGGCTGTAACAATGCATCACTACTGGCCATGTGAAGCAAAACAGCATTTTATTATTTCCTTTAGAACATCCTGATGGATTTCATTAACAATGGCCCTCAGTTAGCAGGTTCATCCTTCTTTGTTATTGTGCAGAGACTTGACTTTTCTTAAGAGAAATAGGAGTCCCTCGCTTGATGTGTGCAGAAAGCACAGGCCTCTTATGATAACAGCAAATTAAGTTTCTCTTGCTCTGCTGAAGCCGGTAAATAATTAATTGGTTTGTTTCCAAAGTAGCTGGTTTTGCATGACAAATTTCCTCCAACTGGCCCAGACATTTGAGCGGTACTTCCCTCACTGTTTCAACACTGAATGTTGATTGGCTATGCTGGCTGCACAGATTCGGGCTTTATTACGCACTGTACTAAACTATTGCCAAGTGTGAAAAACAGAGGAAGTTGGAATATTAATAATGTGGAGAAAGAAAAGTGAGATGAGAGGACAGAAACCATAAGTTCACCTTAGAGACAAACAGAGGGGGAGAAGAAAAATTGGGTCAGGCATGCTAGAAAGGTGGAGGGGGTGGTGGATGTAAGACATCTAATATGTGTAAGAATCAGGACAGGACAGGTAAATAAATGCGTGACAGGCTATTATGAGAGCCGGAAGATGTGTGTATACAGTATATGCATGTGGGATAGCAGGTCGCAGGAGACACTGAGTGGAGGAGACGCACAGTGAGAAAGGAGGAAGCAACAGGGTGAGAAAGACAGCGAATATGGTAATGACAGTAGTAGTATCCTCTATAAAAGAGTGGCCAGCTGATAAACACGTGTGACAAGTAATTACGAGAGAAAGGTACAAGAAAAAGTGAGAAAACGAGGGCAAAAGATGGAGATGTGTGTGTTTGTGAGAGGGAAAGAGAGAGAATGAGAATACGATAGTGGTTGTTAGCAGTTTTTCCAGTAAGAGTGTGTTGAGTTGATAAGTTAATGTGGCTTGCAGTAATGAGAGAGAAAGAGAGAGAAAGAGAGAGAGAGCTCAAATTAAGCCATGCAGTTCAATGTCTGCCCCAAATCTAATTCCACAGTCATGCCTCTGTCCACTTCAATAAAAACCCAGAAAGAAATGCTACATAATTCGATAAAGCCCGTATTACACTACATATGAAGAAACATTCATTGGAAAAATAGATATTGTGGGACACATTAAGGACAACGAATGCAAAGCATGTTTTAAAGTCTTCTGTTTTTGGATAATTCTAATATATTAAACACATAAATAACTGTTTCAGCTGGCAGCGAAATCAAGAGCTTTGTACAAAATCATAATCTTCCAATAAGAATAGGTTCATAATGTCTACATTTAATTGCCCCGTGCTACAGTATAACAGAAGGGCCGACGCGGCATGCTGTTTACTTTTGTGCTTCCAAGACCCTCTAAATATGAGACATTCCCTGACCTGGGACAAACACAGCGAGACTGACGTGAATTAATCATGCCCTTTAGTGAAAGGGGATCTCCAGCGGTGTCTCAGTCCTGTCATCGCAATGACTCCGTACATTAATACAACATGACAAGTGCACAAGCCCAGACTCGACTCTCAACCATTCTCCATCTGCAGTTTTCTTTTCTTCCTTGCTCCAGTACTCCCTTTTTGTTCGTTTTATTTGTTTATGTCATGATAACGACTGTGAGATTGCTAATGTGGAATTAGGAGCTACAAAGGCCAGGCATTATAACCAGTTAGAGTGACAAAAATAAGTGCTTTTATATTTGAAATGCTTTTTTCCACTTTTCCTATGTTTGTGCGTTGAATGAGTACACTTTTAGGAATCACTAATCACTAGGACTATTCATTCACTCACTCACTCACCGTCTATACCGCTTTATCCTGTATTCCGGGTCACGGGGGCCTGGAGCCTATCCCAGGAGACGTATGGCACCCTGGACAGGGTGCCAATCCATCACAGGGCACACACACATACACACACTTGCACATACATCAATTAGCCTAATCTGCATGTCTTTGGACCGTGGGAGGGAACTGGAGTACCCTGAGGAAACCCACCACGGGGAGAACATGCAAACTCACAGAGACGGGAATCGACCCTGGCCGGGAATTGAACCCGGACCCTGGAGGTGCAAGGCAACAGTGCTAACCACTACACCATTGTGCCGCCTTTAGGACTATTCATGTAGCAATACTGTATATTAGCAATATTATAAACTCCTATTAGACTTCTCACATATACGTACAGTATGAGGGATGTTTCCTGTTAAACCATGACTTTTGCTTGTGCAGAAAAACAGATCACATTTATGTAAAAACTCTATTTATTTCTCCATATAATCCCCTGCTACACTAAAGCACTCATCCCAGTGTTTCACTAGTGTTTGGATACCATTAAGATACTGTAGAACGTTTTCTCAGTACTCAGCCTCCCAGAAACTCTGCTAATAGCCCAAACATGTGAAAATTGCTTGGTGGGAGGTCAGGACTTTAAGAGGGATGTGGCAATAATCCCAAGCTGAGTTGCTTTAATGTGCAAGTCGTGTGATGGGCAGTATGAGTGCGTGACCAAACCAGGCCGATTTACTTGAGAGCATTCAATTCGATGATTGTTTACAGGAATGACTGCAGTTGGCTTCAAGCCACCTAAACTGGTATCCTCAATCAAAGACATGGGTTTCTTTAAAGCATGTCAATCAAAGACATGGGTTTCTTTAAAGCATGTCAATCAAAGACATGGCCTTCTCCTCACTGTACTGTGCTTGAAGTCTTCCATCAATGGGTTATACACCTTTATTCATGAGAATTTTCATTAAAAGTCCCAGTTTGACTTGAATGTCCCTCGTATATCATGGCATAACTCTCTTTGTTTTTAATTTATTGTGCCTTTAATGTTATATAGTATTATATCTTTAATGCTACAAAGTATTACAGTACATTTAGCACCAAATAAATAACATGCTTCTTCAGTTAAAATTTTCAACATCGTCTATACTGCTTTATCCTGTATACAGGGTTGCGGGGGCACTTGGAGCCTATCCCAGGACACTTGAGGCACGAGGCTGTATACACTCTGGACAGGTGCTAATCCATCTCAGGGCACACACACACATGCTTATTCACATACTAGGGCAATATGGAAATGCAAACTAGCCTAATTTGCATTTCTTTAGACTGTGAGAGGAACCTGAGAGTAAAGTGAGAGTACCTGGAGGAAAGCCACCAAGCACGAGGAGAACATGCAAACTCCATGCACACAGATCTTAGGCAGAAAATCGAAGCCGGACTGTGGAAGTGTGGGGCTACAGTACTAACCACTAAGCCATCGTAGTAAACATTTCCTTTGTCCAGAATGAGACGGAGCTCTAAATAATAAAAATAATTTAAATGATCCTCTCCGGGCATTTGCCCTTACAAAGGATTTACTTTATGTGTGTGAGTAAGCATGTACGCCAATCGCCCTGCGTGCCGCTCTTTCTCTCTCTGTCATGCCGGGTTGTTGTGAGGACTGGGTCTTTTTGCCTTTGATCTTCGAAGCACACTTCTCTTTGTCTTGGTCCTGATACCTTTACTGGTAGTGATTGCATGCAGTGCACAGGTATCAGGGCCCTTAAATAAACATGCTGCCAGGTGTGGCACATTCGCATGATTGCATCTGCTGTCCGCACCACTGCCTGTTCAGATCTGCCCGTTCCGAACACCTACTCACTCACTCACTCATCTTCTATACCACTTTATCCTGTATTCAGGGTCACGGGGGCCTGGAGCCTATCCCAGGTGGCTTAGGGCATGAGGCGGGGTACACCCTGGACAGGGTGGCAATCCATCGCAGGGCACATTCCTTACACACACTCATTCACACACTACGGGCGATTTGGAAAAACCAATTAGTCTAATCTGCCAGCCTTTCAATTGTGGGAGGAAACCCGAGTACCCGGAGAGAACCCACCAAGCACGGGGAGAACATGCAAACTCCATGCACACAGAGACGAGAATCGAACCTCAACCCGTTCCGAACAGTGCAGAGTAGTTTTGCGTGGTTCTGCCCCTCACGTCGTTACATCATGAAGGGGTTTATATACTGTAAGTAGAGCCTTTTAATGGGTTCTTCATGAAAGAACCTAGAGTCCTACAGTAGATTAACCCATTGAGTAATAGACATTCTAATCTCCTGTACCCTGGAAAAGATCATTTTGGATAATTTCACAATTATGAGGATATTATGAAAAGATCAACAAAAACCCATTCCAGTACCAGAGAGCCAGAGAGGATATTCAATTAAACGATAAATCTTAAAGGAATAAAAAAAAATTATACTGAATGCAACAAATAAAATGATACGATTTACTGTTTGAGAGATCAGATTTATATTTCACGCCCTTCAGTCCTTTAAAACAAAGGAACAGAGTACTCCATGTATCTACAACGCCTTGCATACAGTAGCAGAGACAGAGCCACTCATTTTACACATGCAAGAAATAGAGATTTCATACCCACGCATTATTTCACACCCACACACTACCAACTCGTGTCACACCAGTTTAACGCTCCATCCGTCACGCACTGCTCATGCACCATCAAATTTAACATTCTCTCCTCTACTTCTTACACTCCTATTACACCTCCCTTAATTGTTTTGCTGACCTCCATGGAATAAATCCCTACAAAATGACTGGGGCTTGAAATGAAAGTCCAATTTCTCTCTTTATAATTCCATTTCAGAGAAAATGCGAATTGGATATGAGGAGTCATTTGTCAGGGCTTGGCATTTGTGTGTGTGTGTGTGTGTGTGTGTGTCTGTGTGTGTGTCTGTGTGTGTGTATGTGTGTGTGTGTGTGTGTTTGCGTATAATAATATTCAGTCAACAACAAAGCTCATAAACCCAGAAAACTATTTGCACCATACAGGTTGCAAGGCAAAACCAGCAGGAGCAGACGGAGAGGACATTGTCTTCTAAATGTTCTTGGCTTGTTTTTTAAGTATCTCAGAATCTACTATAGTATTAAAAATGAGGCTTCAAATGAAGGAATTAAATCTGAATTATTTCATTTAAAGTCAATTCTTTAAGCATTTAAAGCAATATCCTAAGTAGAAATATACAATTAAGCGGCACGATGGCTAAGTGGTTAGTACTGTCATGTTGCACCTCCAGGGTCCGGGTTCGATTCCCAGCCAGGTTGGTTTCCGCCTTCGTGTGCATGGAGTTTACACGTACTTGGTGGGTTTCCTCTCACAGTTCAAAGACATGCAGATTATATTAATTGGCGTACCCACATTGCCTGTAGTGTGTGAACAAGTTTGTATGTGTGTGTGCCCTGCAATGGACTGGAAACCTGACCAGGGTGTACCCCACCTTGTGCCCTGGGATAGGCTCCAGGCCCCCCCACGGCCCTGTATACAGGATTAGACAATATAGACAGTGAGTAAGAAATATACAATTATTAAAATTAGTATTATTCCAACAGCTAACACCTGGGTCAAGTGACACTTTCTGAGATAAGTGCTGAGTTCAGAAGACACTACACTGGAAGTTCTCGCCTCCATTTTTCCAATTAAGCTCACTCGACAGGCTGTGTCATACCATTTCCAACATGACTTCCCAGGAATACACTGAGCTACTACGTCAGGTATGACATTCTAATCTAAGGCAGCCCAGAACGTGTCATAACACTACATTATGTCAAAACAAATGTCACTTTACTCATGTTATGTATCTGCCTAATATCAAAATTGTCAAATAGTCTTAATGACGTTATGTCAAGAGGTTTTTCCTGGCTGTATTCAGAGTTGGCAAGTAAAATAGGAGATTTAGGCTGAATATATCCAGCAGTACTTTTACCTTGACTGCAGAAATGTTTTAAGTTCCAACTGTATAATTAAGCAGATTTTTTTGGGGTGCCAGGTTGTAAAAAAAATGTTACGTGAAGAATTCTTTCTTTAGTACAGGCGTCCAAAAGTAATAATATGCAAAGTAATAACATCCAAATGAATGGTTTTAAGAGTTGTCTTTTAATTCCAAAATTGCAAAGTAAAAAGTAGAGTGTTGTTTTATTTGGTGGTAAAGTTTTTTAATGTTGTTTAATGCAATATGATAAAGCAAAATTACAAAACAAAAACAACAAAATAAAAGACGACGATTTAAAAGATAACGATGTAAAACTGGTAGGATGCATCAGCATTGCAATAAACATTTAACAATCCAAGTTGTTGTTGTTGTTGTTGCTATTATTATTATTATTATTATTATTATTATTATTATTATTACCACCTTCATTTAATTTAGCATATATGGCTTCCAAACTCATTATTTGGCTGCTAATAAAATATCCCTTCACTCAATGCATCCTTTGTTGTACACAATAAAGTAGAAATATAACAGGCAATGGAAAGTCTTGCTTGTATTTCTATGATAAGCTGCATGGTTCAACAAAAAGTATGTAAGAGTATGCTTTTTATTTTTTATTTTTTTTTATGGACTAAACTATTTTTCGTTATCAAAATGGCACTAGATCGCTGTACTTGATTAATTAGCGCTATTCTTGTTTTTGATCTTGATAGTTTGCACCATTCTGGAATTGAGTAGCCTCTGGAGACCCATGTGCTCTTATTGTAAAAGTAAAATGAGAATTTATTTCATTAATTCTTTTTATCGAGAAACATTTTGCTTAGTTGCAGTGTTTGATGCAAATGAGATATAAATTAAGAGTCATGAAACAAGTCTAGTATATGTAATTTAGGTATTTTACATATATTATTATTTTAGATACTGTACCTTCATTTAGGTGTATATATAATGTGCCAATAGTTAATCGTGCATGCAATTAAATGTCGGACTAAGATGCTAAATCATGGCCATATTGAACTGTGTGCACAATTTACATTGGCTGCAGAATTAAAAAAATCAAGGTCATCAAAACATAATGTGTTCACAGGGTACAGTACTGTATATGCTACTTTACCATCCATTTAATTTGCAATTTTTAGTCACCAAATTCCAATTATTTCTTTGCGTATAACTGACTCTATATTCAGGCTAGTTATAAATTTTATTATTGAGATAGTCAAGTTTCTCTGGTCAAAATAATTCTCCTTTGGTTAACAAAAAAACGTGTGTGTGTGTGTGTGTTGCGATGGATTGGCACCCTGCCCTGTACCCTGCCTCGTGCCCTAAGCTTCCTGGGATAGGCTCCAGGCCCCCCACGGCCCTGTATACAGCCCCCACCCCGAATACAGGATAAAGCGGTATAGAAGATGAGTGAGTGAGTGAGTGAGTGTTTAACAAAGAAGAATTTTTTTTTTTGCCTCAAATGATATTATTTGTTTTGAGGTGTTTACAGCCAAAACTAGGAATTTCAGAGTAACATACCTGTCAGACACTGGAGCTGAAATGAATGCTGCCAATATCACAGCAGAAAAATCGACTTAAGTTCAAGGACAGAATGGCGCATAACTGAGGACATGCCTTTGCTTTTGGCAAACTCTAGCAATGCACTCTGCGTATCTATCCAAATAGCACGAAAGCCTGCAGGCACATCTGAGGTCTGAATACTGAGTTGTGCGTTTTTGTCGTTTTTAGTATGTACTGCATACTGTACATGTAACTCAACTCAGAGTACCATTGTGTACTTGGAAAATGCTTCACTACTTCAATTTATGCTTGAAAGACAAACCATCCTAGTTCCTTTTTATCTATTCTTATTTCCATTACAAAAAACTTGTGAATCTGCTTACGTACATAACTTTACAGTCGGTTAGGAATATTCACCTCATGCATTCACACATGTCGTGCCGATTCAAATGATCATAAAAAGCCAGAATGCACTTTAATGTCTCCCAAAGCGATCTTTATAGGACATGGCCCCCTTAGACGGTACAGTTCTGAAGATCAATCATGTTCTGCCTTTAGGCTAGCCACATACTGAGATCCCATCTCCATGCCTCAATACTACGATTAGCACAACGGGAAAGTGGATGGCACACCACATAATGTCTGACAATGATCCCTGGCCTTCTTCCACTTTACAGGATGAGCTGAAGACAGGAGCAGAATAGCATCACACCTCCTGCTGAGAAACATTACCATACACTCACTCAAGACTGCTCTGAAGGATCGAGCCATTTTGCAGACATATTGTGTGTAATACATTACTTTATCAGTAGGCTGGTGTGGAACAGGCCTGCTGTCTTCAGACTAAATACATCACCACTATGTGTCAGCTTTGATTACTCATCTCGAAGACTAGAGAAGAAATAGACAGTGCAAGACAAAAAAGTGGATAAAAATCACAAATAGCCAATGTTATTATTAGTTTAAAAAAAGGGGGGCGGGAAGGGGGTATCATGGAAAATTTGGCACGTTAATGTAATTAATTTTTTATAGAGCAAGTTGGTTCAGGGGCAAAAAACACTGTGGAATCCTGCAGAATGAGATTTAAAAAAAAAACATTTTATGTTACAAAAAATTTAAAAATCTCCAGGCACCAATATCTACCAATGTGATTCAGGTGCTAAACAGGGACATAAAACTATGATGCATTTTATAAAACTGTGAAATAATCAATCTTTAATCAATCTTCAGAGTATTTACAGACGGTACTTCTAAAAAACACATAACATCTCGATCTATAATGAATCATGCTGTGATTGTGGCTGGGATTACACACAAGCTGCCCAGCAGGAACCCTAACGCTCATACAGGATAGCTGTAATTAGGTTGTGATGCTGTTCACTCAAAACACAACATTGGGAAAGCTTGCTTTTGAAGGTTAGAATGAATTTGATAAAAATGACCCTGAAATAACGGTGAATGAATTGCTGCAACACAATGTTGCCAAGTCAATCACTGAACAACAGAAAATTAACATTTATTCATATAATTTATGCAGTTAAACATCCATTTGTACAGCGTCGGCTTTAACCGAACAGATTTCAGACAGCCACTGCTGCATACCTGTACATCCCTGACATGCTCAATCTGCTGATGCTTTTTTTTTTTTTTCCCTTTCCGATTTATTGGTTTGGTAAATTGCAGTCGTCTAGAATTTTTCCCCTTGGAGAAGTTATTTTCTGGTGCTTGTTGTTTGAAAAAGCAAGATATGTGCATTTACCACACACATCTCAGCAGCAGGTTCCCTGGCGCACCAATGAACAGCATTCCCACTATATAAAATACAGTAATGTTCAAAAGTTCAAAAGTGCTCGAAAGTTCAAAAGTGTTTAAAAGTCTTGAACCATCCCTCATTTCTAAATATTTTGCTTCCAAAGAGCCAGACTTTGTTGAATTTTTGATGTAGTGTTGAGGAATAGTTCTCCAGGCCTCCTGAATGACTTTTTGGTTCACATTTTTTGGCAAGTTTTCAGCTCTTATATTCAATCCAGTCCCTGCACATGAGCAGTTTCAAAGGAATGTTTTTTGTTTGTTACGCCACAAAGTGATCTATGAAGCCTGTCGCAGTAAAACCTTTGTTCACATTTTTTATTTAGTGTACATAATTTAATTTAATATGCAAAAGTGAGGGGTGAGTCAAGACTTACCATCAGTGTCCCAAAATCTGTACCATTACCAAATTGAATAAGCATTGCCACAATATTTTGAAAACCAAACATGACTGCTGGCTGAAGAGCCAAAGACAAGACCATCACACCCACAATGTTATACACAATAACACACGATCTTCAACTGATTTAAAAAAAAAAAAAGCTTCAAAAATCTAATTTTATATATTTTTTGTTCTCTCCAAATTAGTTTTAACATTTAGCCATACGTATATATTTATATAAACAGTGGATACCATCATTCTTAGAATAATGCAGTATTGCTACAGTATATGATGCTGTTGCAGCTGATTATTATTATTATTATTATTATTATTTTTATTTTTTATATTTTTTTTATTATGTCAGATTCCATAAATTAAAGAAATGATTTACCACTTTTTTTAACTGCATAGTCAAATGCTGCTTTTTAAATATGATAATATATCATATTCAGTCAAATGCTTCCTTTTGTTTTTTTTTTAATGATGGGTAAATAATGTTTATTCAAGGGTAAATTATTACAGACTAGAGATTTAAGATGACAGTCATTTCACTGGCATGTTTCACTGTCATGCACAAACATCTGTTGCCATTTTTAAGCAGATTTTGGCTTTATTAGTTAATGGATATTAAGCAATGCAACAAGGTTAATACAATTTTAATTAAGACAAAAATAGCACATTATTGTATTTGTTTATATCAATCAGACTTTTCGGTGCTTGTTCTTATTAATTAGATTGTGTGGATGGTGAATAAATTAGATTTGCATGCAGCAATGCGTGGCATTTACTACATGTTAGAATTTTGGTGAACATATCTGTATGTACGACAAGAGAGAGAGAGAGAGAGAGAGAGAGAGAGAGAGAGACTCATTTCAGTAGACAGATTCTTGTGTACGGCTAAGATGAACGCATTCAGCTTTTAACAACTGAATGCTCATTCTTATTCATCTTGAAGTAGATTTTTTTCCCCCTGATGTATGGTCCACCCACACAGCCTTTCTGATTTACAGAAAAATTTTTAAATGTCTTTTATCACATGCCCAGCTGACAGGATCCAGTAGGTTGGACTCCTCAAAGGCTTTCTGCTTTGTAAAATCACTATGAACAAACTCATCCATTTATCAGAAGAATTTCATGTTGAAAGCCAAGCATGTGTCAGAGATGCTGACCTTGACTGCTAAAGCCCTGACCGAAGAGGCCGTGAAGTCCTCTGTGACTGGTGAAGCCCATCTTTTATCCCCACTGCGTTCTCGGAAAAAGCTTCAGTAATCATTCACAAGAACAAAAAAGATCTGCAATCTCCTCTACCATGACCTGGGCACCAAAAGTGCACGCACACACACACACACACACATATCACACACTCATAATCAAACAGTGAGTCAAAGCTCCAGAGGGAGAAGAGGCGAAGGTGGCAAGACATTTCTCTGTAACACATACGTCAATAGGACCCAATTAAGGATGATGATACATGTATACTCTCTGCTGCTTCATTATGTAACTGGTGCACACAACGTGTGACGTGAGTGTATGCAAGTATTTTTGCCTGTACAGTATATGATTATTAGTAGATGCAAAACGAGACTAAATTAAACCATTTTGCTCATCCAGTTTTCCTTTTATGGCAGACCTACCTCATCATGACCCATACCAGAGTACACACACACACACACACACACACACACACACAGACACAGCAGCTGGGAGTTTTGAAAAGCGTTACTCCCAAAAGCCCAACGCAATTGCCCTGTTATTGTCTACTCATCCACTGCTCACTGCTCAGAGGTGTTTGTGCGTGCGCGTGTGTGTGTGTGTGTGTGTGTGTGATTTAAACAAAGAAGGACATGCACCAGGATTTATTAGAAAGAATAAGTGCATACAAAAAGTTTATACCCTGCTTCTCGCTGCCTATGATGGATCTGTATGCGAAGGTGTGTACACCATGGTGTATGTGTGTGTCTTTGAAGATGAAGGGTGCCTAAAAAGGTGATAAGAACATGCGTCAAAATCTCTCCGATTGATGACATGTCTATTTATAGCCACTATCAAGTGCTATGTTTTTACCTGATCCAGGACTGATAGGCACTATTTCAGGAGAACCTCCGAACCATCTTACAAATTCTCTTTGAACTCTTTGAGCAGCTGAAAAGCTTAAAACATGCGGTGTTGGATCTTGCATGATGTGGCATTGCTGATGTTGAGATAAACTTGCACATTAGTTATGCTTTTGGTGGCATCTGACATACTGCATGGCAACAGGAAGGTCCCTGTCAGCTCTCACAAAACTGACAAACATCTTAATTAACAAATGTTCTAGAAAACCTGTTTCACTCTTCACATGTATCACCAGAAATGAAGGGGGAATCATCTCGCCACTTTATCCTAGTCAGAGACACACTGGTTCAAGAGCATACTGTATGCCTTTGGTTTGTGACTATAAACCACAGGTCAAGAAGAATAACATTATTAATAACATAGGTTGGTTGGTTCTATCTACAGTGGCAACCCAGCAGCATTAGGGCTTAAACCGAGGACCTCCTAGTCCTCCATCCAACACCTTAACCAAAATCACGCATCAAAAATCATGCTAAAGAATACTCTAAATACATTTTCTTAGGCTAATCTTATTATAAGCAACACTCAGTCATCCAGCATATAGTATATGGTATATAGCATATTCTTCTTGTGTTTCCCAATCTTAAAGGCTGCATTTTTTTTTTCTTCTTTTTCTTTAACTAGCCCCCCCCCCATACCCCTCACCCCTCCTTTGTGATCCTTGGCCAATGGGACTCTAGTAGCTATTGTTTTAGTTCCTATTTTTAAACACTTGGTGCAATAATACCTCCATGGAAAATGGTGCAATATCAAGAAAACTGAGCAACTTAATGGAACATTGGCTTAAACATCCATCAGCCATAAGATTACAATGCAAACCATTACGCCCAGTATTGTGTAGGGTTCCCTTGTGCCACCTGGCCAGCTCTCGGCAACCAAGAGGCCCAAACCTTTTGCAATACTACAATCCCCTGTGTACAAACTGACGGTCATAAATGATCTTAAATGTTGACTGTGCAGCAGGTTTCCTCACCCAACTTCACTGCCAAACCCATAGACCCCAGTTGAGCCCATTGACCTATTTGAGTGACAACATAACTAGCATTTCCTTTGATATTTTACTGTTTTATTTCTGCACACACACAATAAAAGTGATTCAATGATAATAGTTTTACCATATAAATACAGTTGGCAAGAAACATACAGTATATCAGCTATAAGATTAAAATGCAAAACATTATGCCATTATGCCCAGTATTGTATTGTTTCTCCTTGTGCAACTCTGAAACCTTGTGGCATGACTCCACAAGAAACTGGTGGTGTGCTGTTGGTGACTATCATCGGGACATCGGTGGCAGATCCTTTGAGTGCTGTTGGTTGGAGGTGGGGCCAGTGGGGGAGGTCTTGCTTGTTCCTGCATATCCCACACTGTATACTGTATGCTCGGCCAGATTAAGGATCTGTGAACTCTTTGTCTTTTAAGCCCCATACATCTGTGATGCACTGGGTGTTCTGAAACCTTTCTATTATGGCCAACATTAAAAAAAAAATTTTTTAGCAATTTGTCCTACATTTTTTTAAAATAAATGACCTTTGGGAGCCCATGTTCATGTCGCTTGTGCTAGAAGCTAGTTAGCTTTGTAGCACGCATTAGCCACAAACAGATCAACATGGACTGTTCAGAGGCAATTTTAAACAACTGGTTGTTTAGGCGTCAACATTATCAGAGGTGTTTTTCTTGATGAAACTGCTTCCATGGGTGGTTTTGAATGTGGGTTTTGGCAGGTAACTCCTCTCCCCTCTTTCTAGTTCTGTAGACTGGCAACTGTTAAAACACCAGTGACATGGAATGGTACATATACAGTAGTTGAACATCTTAGTGTTGTTATGCTCCATATCACACCTTAAGGAATGACTCTCTCCAATCAGATTACTCAGTCGGAACAAACTGTTTTTTTATTGACACACCACTTTAATGTCATGTTTGCAGCTAAATTTGAAAAAACTGACAGAGTTCAATTCAATTTTATTTGTATAGTGCTTTTAACATTTGACATTGTCGAGAAGCAGAGTGGCCCCCATGATACTTGGTACTTGGGATCTATGCAAAACTCTTGTGCTTTCCTGGCTCAGTGGGAAAATCCCCACAGCCATTCTTCAAAATCAAGTAGAAAGGCTTCCCAGAAGAATGGCGGTTATTATAACAGCAAATGTGATTGGTCAGGTCTCCACATATAGTGTATAAAATTTCACACAAACACTCACACATACACAGCTAGAGAGATTGAACATGTCATACTTATTACCATTCCACCTAGCATGTTTTTTGGAGAAGGGGCAAACCAGAAAACCAAACAGAAGCCTATACAAACGCAGGCAGAGCATGCAAAACTGGAAAGGAAATTCATTTGCTCTGGAAATACCCCAAATACAATGGGTTAACAATATAGTATTTCTTATGGTGGAAACTAATTTGCACTGGAAATACCCCAAATACAATGTATTTGGGGTATTTCCAGTGCGAATGAATTTCCACCTTAACAATTACACTTTTCAAATAATGGCCTAGAATAGCATGTTGAGTACTGATCCTATAATTTCCAGTTACTGTACAAGCCTGATTACTTCATTGCAAAGACAGGACTGAAATATTAAGGCAAAATGATGATGCGTTTAATTCAGGATTATTATCTGCATGCCTTGATTACTGAAGATTAGAATTTGCATCAATCAAACTTACACATAAACACTATTTTAGTTGAATGCACACATACTGTACATATTTTCCCTTAAAAGCCCACAAAAAGTGACATAATACTGTAAATCCCACATAGAGTGGTGTGTTATTAATAAATAAGCATATGCTGTAAGGTGCCATTACTTGCATACATTTGCATATATTTTACTGCAAGTGTTTTAAAAACGTGTCAGAGCGTCTTAGGAAAGCGAATCATCAAGATGTCATCCAGTTTCCTGATAATGTATTCAAACATGAGCCGCCTGGATAATTTTTCCCGTGAATAATACTCGAATGTTTATCACAGTCAACTCCATCTCCATCTTCTGGAATTTTAGTCCTGGCTTGTGTTCACAGTTAAGCACAATTAAGTAGTTCCCATAATACATACTGTATCTGAAGGAAGCGGATTTGCTTTCTTGCACATCACTCCTAAATGCTGAAATATTGCTGTTACATTGCCAAAGCTTACTGGAACTATGACTGCTTCTTGATTACTCCTTTAAAAGAAATGTTACCGCTACCAACAGTCCTGTGTCATGCCAACAGTAAGGCATTCCAAGACCATTCACCTGTGTGGTCGCTTATCTAAGAGCAACTTCTCCCAACCATCCAAGAACAGTTTGGTGATGAGCAATGCCTTTTCCAGCATGATGGAGCACTTTCCCAGAAGACAAAAGTGATAACTAAGTAGCTCGAAGAACAAGACATAGAAATTTTGGGTCCTTGCCCAGGAAACTCCCCAGACATTAATCCCGTTTAGACGTGGTAAATCCTCAAGATGGGATCAAGAGACTGATGGACAAATTAAAACTCACAAATTCTAATAAACTCCAAAAATTAATTATGCAGGAATGGGCAGGATGTGGCCAAGAAGTTGATTGCCAGGGCAAATTGCAAAGGTCTTGAAAAAGAAGGACAATACTTCAAATATTGACTCTTTGCATAAACGTAATGTAATTATCAATAAAATCCTTCGACACTTATGAAATGCTTGTAATTATACTTCAGTATACCATAATAACATCTGATCAGCAGCAAAAAATCAGCAGACTTTGTGAAAATTAATATTTGTGTCATTCTCAAAACCTTTAGCCACGGCTTTAGTAGTAGCCTAATGTTAGTATTAGTATTTTACTTAAAATAGATGTTACTGCACAATAATAAGGACTGAAGAAATGTTTAGTGAAGCAAGCTGTATGCTGAAAAATGTGGTTATGGAGTGGGTGAGCAGTTTCATTACCTCCTGTCCTCTCAGATTCAGCATGTGACTCTAGATGCATAACAGTACATTTGGCAGTATTTCGATAGCAGAGTTTTCACTACAGATGACCATGTTGTTTGCAGGAACACAGTATGCCACAGCACACACAAAATAGTTTGCAAGAACAGAGACATAGATCATTAATGGTAATAAGTCTTAAAGACACAGCAACAAGTTTGTTTCATAAAAAAAATAGGTACCGAGACCCCCACAAACATGCATAATAAAGCTCAGGAAAGAAAAGTAGTGAAAGAGTATAAGAAAAAGCAAACTTTAACAGGCAGTGTGTGTGTGTGTGTGTGTGTGTGTGTGTATATATATATACACACACACTACCGTTCAAAAGTTTGGGGTCACTTTCTAACTCCATGATGGTTCCTGATTTTTATTTCTTTCTACATT
>JAQMYK010000038.1:9054829-9066226 GCA_030014345.1 Clarias buthupogon
TGCGTTCTTGTGCGGGCTACAAAATGGAAGGGAGCGATAAAAATATCAGCGAGCCAAGAGATGAAGAAACCAGGAAGTGAAAACGACAGAAATTGTCAGTAAAGGCTTATATGTTATGCCTGAGCTGTAAATTTTTTAACTTTTAGTTCTGAAAGTTTAGTTGCACACCTTAGTGTTTTTGTATAATTATTTCAATGTGTGCCTTAGTTTTTTTGATACTTAAAGTCATTTGAAATACCCTTTTTTTTTTTTTTTTTTTGCATCTGAGAAAAGGCTTTAAAAAAATTATGTATGGCACTGTAATGCACTTAATTCATCTCAGTCAACTTTAATACCCGTAGCTCACCTACGCGGTTTCGCGTGTCCGGAAGTACGGTTCATCATGATTCACGCTGAAAAATGACATTTTAACGTTTAATTTTTTGCCGGTCCTCGCGGAAGCTTGCGGACCTTACAGAACTTCGCGGAACGTCAGCGGGCAGTCGCAGCGGCTCACGGTGCCCAACACCGCATCTCACCGTGAGACACACCGCATAGGTGAGACGGGTATAAGCTATTCCTTGTATTGTAAATAATGACAATGTTTATTTTTGATTAAAAAAATATCAAAACTATTTACACAGAGGGGAGAGATGAGAGGTACTTTGTGCTCCTACATTAATCACGGCTCTACAGCCAATCAGGGGCGTCTGTGAGCTCGTGCACGCGGAGGGAGCGGATAGCGCTGTATTTAAGAAATAAAAATTTTTTTCTAAAAAGAAAACGAATTAATCTCTCTCATACATATTTTACATTGCTGTTTAATTGAGCAAAAGTTCATGTATCCACAAACAGATTCTGTTCTTAGGAAGCATCTCTAATGCAAACGAGGTTGGAAACTAATTAAAACATCATACTTCGATTATGGGGAAAGAAGACAATTTCAAGTTCCAGCAAAGGCACGGTTTGATTATTTTTCCCCAAATACAGCATGTGCCAAAATATACAGTACTGAAACTCGTGCATTTGCGTTTGTCAGCGGGGCAAAGCTACAGCTGCACGTGTTCCCGGTGGTGAAAAGGAAGTTGTGGTGTTCAGTCGTTGTTGGAAATGGGTCTCTTGACGGAGGAAAAAGTATTCTTAAGTTACGTACGATCTCCGCTCATACAGAAGTGTTCGTGAATGGAGACGGAGTTTGGAAAAGGTGGCAGAATGATTCCCTCCCATACCCCCCATCTTACACCACCTGATGCCTACTTGTGGGGAATGTTAAAGGAGAGTGTGTTCAACTGTGAAGATCCGCCAAGAACCGTGCCTGCATTACAGCAGAAAATCGTCTCCTTTCGCAGGAGTCTGCAGCGACCTTTGCTCCAGGATATGTTTGAGAATCAATGATATGGACACGGTCTACAGCGAGGCGGTACATACACACTTTGAACACTAACATTACGCATACCGTGGTAAATAAAGACAAATAGTGTGTATGTCAGGTTTTTTTTTTATTTTTTATTTTTTATTTTTTAAGAGAAATAAACTCACATATGACAACATGGTAATATCTTTCATCTTTACATTTCAGTACTGTATATTTTGCTGCATATTGTATTTTCCATCCTTGGTTGATTAAATAAATAACTTTATTTAATTTTTTTTTTAACCTGTGGGTTTTTAGCATTGCCAGGGTCAGCAAAACCTGAGTTATATTATGCGTCACTTAATGTGCTGTAGAAGCACTAAGGTACATTTAAAAGGAGTTACAGCTGAATGCCAAAAAAGTGTCACTCTTATTGATTGGTAAAGTCAGAAATGTTACATATCCCATGTCTGAAAATGGCTTAAAGAGTCTGAGCTGTGCTGAGCTTTTGCCTTGGGAAACATTCTCCAGGTTCACTTCTCCATGTGCTATTCACAACTAGTAATTATTTAAGTTATTATTTAACTACTGCATTTAAGAGTGAGTAAAAAAATTACAAAAATAAAAATAAATAAACTGTCAGAGAGCAGGATTTGTATATTATAGTAAGTGACCTATTCAGTCACGATAATTTTTATTCCTTGATAATTCTACACGCTTTTCTTAACACGAACCGCTGCAAGACGGTTAAAGAACTGAAAAATACTTAATTCAGAATGTGTGCGCTAAAGGGAAATACAAAAAAATAAATAAATAAATAGTGTGTGGTCCAGCTGATGTTGACTTTGGATTGTGAAAGTTTCACCTCTGAGAGGAGAGAACACAGCTGCACGATACATTACACAACCGTTAGCCGGTAATGCTAGAAATCCGGGCGAAGGTTGCGTGTGTGTCCTGCTGTGAGGTTATAAAAAGTGTGTGAGATGTGCATGGGGGCGGAGTGACGCCCCGGCGCTTACCATCCGGCACCTGCACCTCCCTGTAGCGAATCAGCTGGCTCGGGAGGAGGGGCTTGGTGTGAGCATGCTCAATCAGCGTGTCCTCCAGCATCTGCATCATACTGAGTGCAGACTACAGAAAAAGGCACAGATGGAGAAAATGATTCAGAAGCTGCTCATAAGCTACCGTACATCCAAACATAGTAACGGACCTCAATCAAAGTCAGCTTATACAAATATACATCCGTTTGTTTTAAATAACCACCCAAATGAAGAACTCAGAAACTAACTACACATATACTGTTTTAGATTTTCCTTCGCTATAAACCTCAACCTTCTGTTACTTGAGACAGATGTTTATTAAAAATTGCCATTCTATAAAAATGCTAGATGCCTGGCAAAATATTTTAATATAAAGCACTAAACCTGCTCGAAATAAACCTGGATTTCTATGGAAACAAAGCAGATTTATAATTAGTGACCCTGGAGTTGTTAATTATTTAAACATCCAGGTTGTGCATGCTGGGGTATTGGATTAAAGGACAGGGCAGTAAAGCCCAACACTATGCGTGCAACCATTAATCAATGTTATCGACTTAAATCGGTCATTAAATTTAATTGTCGATTCGTCCATGACGTTATCGAGTTCGCAAACTGTGAAGGCTCTGATGTGAAGGTGTCGGGCTTACAGAATTGAAATACCTTCACAGGCAAAAATCTCATGACTGGAAACATTTTATTCTTAACCTCGAGCAACACAGCCGCTAGAACCGGAGGGAAAGACTGTGTGCTGGGGGGGTGGGGCATATTCTCCTCAGGTGTGTCCTTTTCCCTCCCAATTACCACACGCTCAGGCCCTTCACCACACTTCAGTTTTCTGAACATTTCAACTTAACTCACTTAATTCCTACGTGCCATCTTTAAACTTTATTTCATAGTTATATTTCGTTGCTTCTACTTTGCTTTTCCTTGGTTGTAGATTGTTTCAACATGAAAGTTCATTCAAAAACATTTATTGAAGTATTTATCTTTATTATCTCCATTGTTCGATACCACATGCACAAAACAACGTCAAGTTAATTTAAAAGCTAATAGCTAGATAAGAGCTGTTGGGCCATTTGTTTAATTTTGGATTTGTTTAACCATTTCAATAATCGATTTAGGTCGTCTAGGTTGATGCTGGAACTGCCGTTGTCAAACACAAACGCTGGGGTGAGCGGGCAGTCGCTGTGGCTGCCCCAAAACTGTGGAATAATCTGACTAATGAGCTCGGATCTGTTACAGATCTTTCCACTTTTAAAGTTGAACTGAGCACTTATCTTTTCTTCCTGGTGCTTAAAACAGTAGCATGGTTTTACTAGTTTTATTGTTGTTCGGTTTTACTGTTTTGTTTTGTGCTGTTCTTAATATGTGTAACGATTTCTTTGTAATTTTTATTTTTATGTTTTTGTTTATATTGTGAAGCACTTAGGTCAACCTGATGGTTGTTTTCGTGCTATATAAATAATTTTATAATAGTCGTTAGTTGCAACCCTACACAAGACGTATTTATTTATCTGGATCAGAGGGTGGCCGCATGTCAGTCACATCTCAGGAGAGCTTCTGCAATGCAGTGAAAAGCTGCCGCCACCTTCTTACTTCATCTCACACACACAGTCAACCTTTACAGGTTTTAAACCAACCTGTTTGGTGATGTTGCCGTGCAGCAGGGCTTCGATGTGTAACCGTGACAACAGCTGAGGTATGAAGGCCTTGAGTCGGGGCAGAGTGACATCTAAAATAAATGACGATATTTGCAATCAATCACTGAACCATTCTCAAACATTACCTAGACATAGCAGAAAAACAGGGTGTCATTACTTCACACACACATGGCGGCAGATCCCTCAATACATGCTAATCAGCAAACAATTATTTTTTTTTGCCGCACATAATTCACAACAGCACGTTCGCACAAAAACACAGTATAGAATGGCCTACTCTAAATTCACACAGCGTCTGACCCAGATTCAGACAGAGCTGAGTAACTCAAGAAGCACAAGATGAGTAAATCAACAAGAGACAAGGAGAGATCATATAACTAGGGAAGAAAAATGAGAAGGTAAAAATAAGAGAAAATAAAAATGGATAGTGGTGTTAACTTGAGGGAAAAACCCTGATAAAGAAATTGACACTGAAGCACAGAATAGAGGGAGAAACTCGATCTTGACTAAGAGCTACAGACATCATGACAGCCCTTAGCAACAGGAACAGAAGGAAGAAATAAAGAACAACCATACAAAAAAAAAATCAATGTTGATGTGTGTAACGGCTGCTTTTAAATTAAAAACAGCCACACTGGCACGTGGCTGTCCAGAGTTTGTAAGCTCAATTTTCCTGTCGCTATTCAGATCGATGATTCATACTGGCCAGCATTCTTACACAACGACGACGTGTGTGTGTGTGTGTGTGTGTGTGTGTGTGTGTGTGTGTGTGTGTGTGTGCGCGTTTAAGTCACCATCCAGTGCTTCTTTGAGCTCGTCTTTGGTCCAGGCCACCTCGGTCATGAGTAGCCGCAGGTAGTACATGGCATGCTGGTGAGGCTGCTCCGCCCGGAAATTATTCAGAGACCTCATATACTGCGAATGGAACAAATACCATCCCATTAAAAATACAGCAAAACTCATGTACTCATCTTGTACAAGCTGAAAAGATTAGAAAGGCTTTTCAGTTCACTAACAGTTGTCAGTTTGTTTAACCTGTGGAGTTCTTTTAAGGCAACAGAAAAAAATATTTTAATAAATCAAAGGGATATATTGAAAATACAGCTTTTGAAATCTTGCATGGTGAAAATTTCATGAAAAATCCCTAAATGTGGGTGAGGTTAAAGTAAGAGAAAGCTCTTTAAAGCCAAGGATCCTATTAACTGTAAAATCTATTGTTATTTTTACAAACATACTAATAAAAACGTGCACATTATCGAAATGTGCACAATAATATTTTGGCTGTTTATTGCATACAGAACGATCTTGTGTATTTCTGAACTTTTCACACATTTTTAAATTTTAAATAAAACTGTAGTCATTAAAGACATTAATTTTACACAAATCATTCTCATCATAAAAAAATAACTAAAATCAGCCCAAGTTCAAGCTGAAATAAATTCCACTACAGTCTACACCACGTGTCCCGAGTTAAATTTTAAGATGGTCCGGTCAATAAAATTATCGATGCCCAAATTTCATGTTTGTGTTAGGATTCAGATCTTTATATATGCAGTCATTTTAAGTCTATAAAATAAGCAATTTAAAATATTACCATAATTTCAAAAATATTTATTTTTCCACTTTTTCGGTAACTACATTAAACATGTAGTCAAGTTGAATTTTGAAGGTCTTGTATATTTCCTTGCTATTTGTATGGAATACAGACAATAATATTTAACGAATCTTTAGTGAATCATTTGCACGAAGATTCTGGGCTGTACAGTAAATGATGGTGAAAGCACTTTAGTTGCTTTCAGTTCAGAGATTTTACACGCCCTTGTCTCAGTATGTTGCGGATATGTTTGCTCCAACAACCTGTGTTTGGCACTTCAAATGTCTGCTTATCATCACCACTACAGTTTCGAAACATGTATGAGAAACTGCTTTTAAACTTGCAGGAAGAATAAACATACATTGATCTGTCCATTCACCTTCGAAGGTTCGGTTTTCATAGCCTACTTTCCTTTTTTTTTTTTGGAGCCAGTCATGCTGTGTCACGCTTCTGCTTCTGACGCACACACGGTCTATATATGGGAAACTATTGCGTTAATTGGCTCTGTTGAGTGACACGTATAGCCATGCCCACCTCAAGGGGCAAAAAGCACTAGATTGCTGGTATATTAATTATTATTTTATCAGAAAAACATCAGGGTTGATAAAACTGTCACTCAGTCTGGATCAAAGTCTGTCTGAGTGATGCCTCGTCTACTACATTGACATAGGGACAAAATGTAAGTGGGTACAAATTATATGGGGAAACTTGGGTAGCTAATTCAAACTGGGCAATATGTATTCAAAGGAGCTGTTGCATCTTTCTTGCTAATAAGCAGTTCTTCTGTGTAGACCACTTATATGTGTCTGCCATAAATATTACTCAGAGATCAGACCACATGCATTTTTGATGTTATGTACCGATTGGAAGGGGTTTAAATTGAGGGGGAAAAAAGCGAGCCCTTCTTACCGCCTCCTTGATGATGTCAAAACGTTTCTCGTCGATCTCAAACGTGGCCATTTTCTCAATTATCTTCTTCAGCAGGATATGCTGCTTGTCATTGTAGCCCTTTACCGAAAGCTGTAGTAGAGACAGTATGACAGTGCATGAATATTTCACACCCAAGGCAAATGTGTGCATGTACATGTACGAAGAAAAAGTATAAGAGTTTTGCTCTCTTTGCTGTGAGATGAACACTGCTATTGTAAAACTAGCTGTGATGCCGGAGAGCCCACACAAGCTCCAGTCTGGCACACGGTCCAGAAAATAATCATTTTGTTCAGCAAAATGTCAACCGGTCATTATAGGGAGGAACCCAAGAGATATACTCTCACACACAGCTAAGAATTGGCATCAACCAACTGCTGAGGAAGTGGGGACGCGTTTATAATTACAAACATGATAAAACTCCGGAGATAATGAATATTCAAGGCAGCGAAAGAAAAGCATGCAAAGCACAAAGTAATGCAAACAGATGGCAAAATGTCACATAACACAGACGCCATTCACTTCATTTCCTCTTCAGCTGCACAAAACTCGCTTCCCTTAAACCACACTTCAGCAATTTGACGACAATAAAACTACAAACAATTTATAGATTTATAGCTAAATCATGACATGAAATCACTTGTACTATTAAACTGACACACTGGGCCTACCATGGCTAAACATTACTGCAACTGTATTACAGTAGTCTGCATAGTCATACGTGCAGAGTTAGTGTGTTAGTTTGCCCGTTAATCAAGAAAGAAAGTTACTAGAACAGAATATTCTACAACTTCTACAATCATGGGTTCAAACCAATGACCATCATGAGCACAAATGGAACTGTTAGCAGAGCTTCCCTTATTACTGATTACCAAGAGAAGCTCTGCTCACATGCGCTCGATTGTGAGAATAAAATTAACTTCAAGAAATTCTACATCAGCCTGATGAATACCACTATGATGAAAACCCATGAACACCACAGGAACGCAATGATCTGACCACAACCCAAATGTACAGTATATAAGCGCTCAGGTGGCTGTTTCTTAAAATCTTATCAAAACAGATCTTGAGTGTTAATAGTACTGATATATTAATACAGTATCAGTAGAGTGTACACAGAATGGTGCAAAAAAATAAAAATTCAACAAGCAACTTTCATCCGATGATAGTTTGTGAGGAAAAGAGTTGATGAGGGAGGTCAGAGGAGAATCACCAAACTGGTTTGAGCTGACAGGAAGCCTACAGTAACTTAATCACACTTGGTGACAACTCATGGTAAAAAGAAAAGTCTCTCAAGAAGCACAACATGCCACGGCCGTGCTTACGGCAGATGAGCTACAGCAGACCACCACATTTGAGTCTTCAGTGGACACCCAAACTGGGCAAAAGATTGAGAAACAGCTTCAGCGTGCCTGGCATTCGCACTTGCGTAAACTAAACTACTATCTGAATGTTGTTTGTTGCACCATTTTATGTACACTCTAAAACAGGGCTGTCCACATCCAGTCTTGGAGGGCCAGTGTCCAGCACAGTTTGTAATTCACCAGGACTTGACACACCCTTAGCCTGGCACTTAAAAGATTAGTTGAATCCGCTGAGCTTGAGCTGAAAAAATTCCAAGCTGTGCTGGACACTGGCCATGCAGACCTGCATTTGAACACCTCTGCTCTAGAGACTCTTATTTGGGTAAATCTCAGGAGCTCAGCAGTTTCTGAAACAAGATTATCCAACAGCCATTGAGAGATCACATTTTTCCCCGTTATAAAGATCTTCACGAGTATCTGTATGATTGTATGCAATTGGCTCATGAATGAACAAGGGTACAGGTGTTCCTGTTAAATTTACTGGCTAGTACATCAGCACCAGCACGATGAACTATTGCTCATTAATAAAATGTGATTATTGTATTTAGGCACAAAAGCATGATCACAAATTCAGAGTAATTTTACAATTTTTTTTTTTTTCTTGATGAGCCAGCGTGTTCTACAGGTGTTTAGCACCAAAAACGTCAGGGCCAAAATAAAAAAATTTTTTTTAACTCAAACTAAATAGCTCAAGTAACTAAAAAAAAAGAAAAGAATATTCTATAAATTTGGGCAAAATCTCAGAATATTGATTAGTGTATACAAACTTGCATCTTGCTTGTAGTAGCCACGGATTAGAATATTAATGGCTATCGTAAACATTACACAATCACATAATACGTCACCTATTCTAAGGACTCCCTACAGCAGTAAATACAACAATATGGCAGCTGATGTGTAGGTGACAACAATTAAGTAAATGAACATGGTCTGGTTGGAGAGGTTTTAGAAAATAAGTATTGAAATGAAAATGGATTTCCCTTCAAGTTGTCTTAAAGACCACTGTGTGAAACTAAGATAGACGGTCACATCATACAATGGAACAGGAGTTTAAGCAAGAAGGGCCACATTAACTCAGCTAGTGCAGACGGTTAGGGTTTCATTACTTACCTCTCACACACCGACAAGAATATAAGCAAAGGATTTGGAAAACCAGTTTAGCACACTACCAAAGCCACAAGCATCCCTACACCTTTCCCCTGCCACACATGATGGGTTAGTTGCCGTGCCATACTTACAACGATGGCATTCATTCCTGAAGCTATGCCATAGCTCAGCCCTGCCAGTCGGGCTGCATATGTATACTCTTTTATATCATCCTTCAACAACCTGAGAAACAGGTACGTCATGTTGCAGTGCAGGGGATCTGTGTATAGGTAGCGACTAACAAGGGAAAAAGAAAAAACAAACAAAAAAAATATGTTTGTTGGAAAAGAAATCTGTCAAAACAAAAAGACACAAATGACAGTGAAAACAGGAGACGAGACAAAAAAGGAGGGAAAAAAAAAAAGAAAAAAAAAAGTGTTTTTCTCTAAGAGTATGTATATGCAGCCTCAAAACCGGCAGAGCCAACAAGGGCGGATGCAGAAACTACCTTCCACGCCAGCAACAAGGAATGGTTCTGGACATACGGCATATTTTAATGTTTTGCCTGCCTCAAACACACATGATTCAATTATCAGATTAATAGGTAACTCATTAAACAAGTTCATAAACCTTTCATGAGGTAAAGTGGGTGTGAAACATATATTAATATGCACTTTAGAAAACGCCCTCATGTCTTTCTGGCAATGCAAAAAGGTTGCCAGTTTGGTATCTGGTTATAACTTGAGACAACAGGAACTTTTAGCATCTCCATTTTTCACTCTCACCAGATTTTCAAACAATAACCGAACCTTAAAAAACTAAATAAATAAAAACTTTTTAAAAAATTAATTAATTTAAAAAAAGGAATGTTTTGCTAAATCAGTAGAGTTAGCTAAATTAGCTAGATTAACCCGCACATTAAGTGGTCTGATTTTAATATGTCAGTGCTAATACAGTATTCTTAATGGAAAAATGTGACCTCTCCACACTGTGAAATCGGATTAAAACAACTATTTGTATAATCGGATTAAGTCACCCAAGAGCGGTCAACTAAATGGGAATTCCATCAGAGATTCAGATCTCAAACACTGAAAACACCTGCTGGTTTCTTATATATAAACTTCCAAACCACCATCTGGTCCTTCTGGACAGCGCTTTAATGAGAAGAGCGAAGAAGCAGATTGCTTTGCGCAGCTGGGTAGCATAACGGTGGTATGGTAGTCATTGAGCGGGATGCACGATGAGAGCGGTTACACGAGGGTGATTCGGATACTTACATACATCCCATAGATGGTATTTTGGAGATCATAGTTCAAGCCAGCTAGCTCGGCTGCATATGCATACTCGTTGAGGGAGTCCTTAAGAAGTTCAAGGTACAAATATGCCATGTTACAGTGCAACGGGTCCACATAGGCAAAGGGGCTGTGGAGACAACGGCAGTGATCAATCAAAACATTAGACTTGTATCTTAGAGCACGTGCGTCACTGATACTCTAGTAAAAAAAATAATAATTTTTTTAAAAAGGCAGTTCACAAGATTTTATTTTTTTTCTGCAGACTCGCAGTGATGCCATAACACCTGTAACTAAGAAACTGTACAAAGGAAAAAAATTAAAAGGAAGAAGAAACAACATACAAGAAGATGCATTTTAGTTGAAGTACTTGATAAAGAGATTAGAAATTAAAATAAGAGGCCCAGGGCAGTTTTCACCCCCTCAATGGGTAAAATAAGGGTAATACAGATAAAACTGCAGTGACACAGATGTCACCCCTTCAGAATTAAGAAATACCACAACACAAATACTTCGATAAAGCCAACCAGCACCTCCAGCATGCAATGACAATAGTGCTGTAAACAAATTAACAATAAATGTCTGACGTCTGTCATCCCAACGGGTTATTCACTACAAGACCTTACCTAAAGAATTCAAAGTTTAGACAAGCCTTGGGCAGGAAGAATTTATCATCCTGCTTGAACCACACTTTACTCATCGCTGTATCCTATAGAAAGAAAACACATTCACAGATCAGGTGCTCTGTAGAAGACAGAAAATACTCACTGCATAAGTTACACAGTCAGGATTTAAATGCAAGTGAAACAGTCAGTTATACAAATAAAATAAAAAAATAATAATAATAATAATTATATTATATTATATATATATATATTAAAAAAAGAGGGTTTTGGAAAGCAGAGTAAAGACACACCTTGATCAGTGTGGGATAGGATGGGGAGTCCTTCTCGAGAGGGTAGATTTCAAAGTTGGTGGGGATGAACTCATTCTTCATTGGGAGTTTGAACTTTCCGTTGAGGTCAGCATTTTGCCAGTTCTGAAACAGACTGATAAAATCAATGATCACATCGGACGGGGGGGGGGGGGGGGGGGGGGGG
>JAQMYK010000038.1:9125071-9137916 GCA_030014345.1 Clarias buthupogon
GTTAAGTTTAAAATAAAAATGTTTAAATATAATATATTCTTCTCCTGGTCCTTATTTTAAATGGGTCATAAAAAATACCAATAATTATCGATATCGACCGATATGAAAAACTGATATCGTGATACAGTTTTCAGCCATATCGCCCAGCCCTACTCCATCACAAAAATAAAAATGAAAAGAGAAATAAAGAGCGGTTCCCAGCTCTGGCTCGGAGGCAGCCCGGGTTTACTGTACCGCTCCGTGCACGAGGGCCGACAGCGAGTGACTATTCAGCACGGCTGCACACGTGCACACTGGATGATACAGGAATAGAATAAACGGTCTCTTAAAAATGCTGAATTGTTTTTCTGATATTCATGAAGAAATGCCTGCTCTCGCTGCTTACTAATGAGTTGCCGTGATTGGCTTGCCAAATACGACGTGGCTGATGTGTGTGTTTATTTAAAAATGTTCGGTGCAGAGTTTTGATTTGTTATTCATTGACGCAGACGTGTTTCCATGTGCTGCATGTTATAAAGAGTGAGTACAGGAGGACAGTCGCATTTTAGACATGCATTTCAGGTGTGTAAGAGCCTCTCGATGCATAGGCTATCCTATTGGGTTCGGTTCCTTAGTGAAGGAAGTTCCTTATAATCTACATGAAATAATAAAAGAATGGAATACGGTGCCTTCCAATAAATAATTACGATCTCAGATCTAAAAACAGAAAACACTACCACGTCAAAGATGTTTCCACAAAAACATATTACACTTTAAATTGTTTGTTTGAATACATAAATTTACACTTTACAGGAACACATCAAATATGCCAGTACAGGAGCATACAGTTATAAGAAATAGTTTGCATAAAACAAACATCGACAGTCAACTGCTTTCCGTATGATTAAAACTTGTCAACCATGATTTGCTATTCCATTAAGACCAAATTAGATTTGTTCTGAAGCAAAAACATTTGCCCCAGACAAACAGAGCAAAGTGGAAGGAGAAACTTCATGTACATCCCTGAAGCACTTCTCTATGATGGCATAAAACAAGACAATCGTGAAGGACAGGTTATGGCCTTACAGGCTTTGTGGAAAAATTTCAAACCTGTCACTCCGGTATGTGTGGAACAGAGCATTGTTCTTTCACAGTTTACCGGTTCGAAGAAAGTACTTTGGCACTAGAGTTAAAAAAAATAATAAAAAAAAACAATACTACACATGCACACACACTTCTATTTATGTATAATAAATAATATAATAATAAAGAACCTATCCATCTATTTAATTATCTATCTGTCCATCGGTCTGTCCGTTCATCGATCAACTTGATCGATAAAAGATCTGGAAATCTTATCCAATCGCCCAGAAAAGCCAATGCAGCAGAAAAATCACTTAAATTTTTTTTTTTAAAAAGCCGAGCTGGCGAAGAGCTCAAGGCCGTGAACGTAGTAGGTTACATTACCGCCTGGATAACTGTAGGTCTCATTCTCCCTCATCTTCCCGGCCGATTGTCCCGTCCAGCCTTCCTTAAAAACATCTAATGCTTTGTTTTCTGTTCTTGTCTTGTTCTGTGTCTCGAACTATTTCTCTGCTTTATCCGGCACTTAAACACACTCCATCTCCTAGACAATTAGTTGTTTATGTAACAAACTCAACAGCAACCTCATTTCCCCTCTCGTCTGCTCCAATCACTTAGCATTCAGCGTCACCAGTATTCTAATCACCGGCCTGATCATCTACTACATAAAGGTCATTTTACGTGACAAAATTACTTCAGCTCTATACAGAACCCCTACAGACTACATGACTCATCTTTATACAGCAAAACTTGCTGAAAATTTTGTTTGTTCTGTCATCCAGTTAAAGACCACTAGTGTTTAAATAAGGTGACTAAAATCTAAAAATCACACCACTGTGTGCATGTAATATACAAATGATATATGATATAATAATATACATGATATGAGGAGAGTATGACAGCCAGGGCAGAAAATAAAAACAACCATTTAGAAGGAAAAAAATATTTTAAAAGTACATTTGTTGACTTCATTTAGATAAGACCAACAATTGGTCAAAAAGGCTTTTGATCAGTGTTGCAGATCTACAGAAAATGAAATAAAGGCTACTGTTTAAAGAATAGCAGTCAAACCAGATGTACTCCAACACAACATGCCACGCTGCAAGATTAAAAAAATAAATAAATAAATAAAAAAACCTTGTTGCATCACACCTACTAACACTGCTGAGAGCACACAACCAATACTGACTCAACGTAATCGTAGGGCAAGACCTGGTTTACGGACAGCGGCAGACAGATCAATGCATATAGTCAGAAATCGACCGCCTTCACAAATGTACCAAATGAAGACAGTCAACAAATGACCAGGTACGAGAATGTTGCAGTTTCTCATCTCATCAAATGTACGTGGCGAAAGCTACATCTTCCGTTTCATCATTCATGCTCGGCCTGTATTACGAATCCAGTCTGATACAAACTACTCAGGTGACGATGTGGACTGTAGGTTGTGTATTTAGCCATGGAACTCGTGAAGCTTTTTAGAAAGTAATTCTACAGTACATCAACATATTCAGCAGCTACACTGTAAGTACTGAAGGTCCACCACAAGGTTATGTTACTGCATAAACTTTGCATGCTATTACAGCCTGTGCGGCTTCCTCGACATGGTTCAGTGATGCCTGTGCCTGAGTCCTGTGCTTGTAGCTTTAATTTTGAGAGATTGCACTCATCAACTGTTTAACATTATTGTTTAGCTCTGCACGTACTTATCAGACATAACATTAACACCATTACCACAGAAAAGCCAATGTAGAACAAATGTAGAAGAAAAAAAAAAAAAGAAGTAAATCCTTGCTATGATAGAACGGCACCAGAACACCCAGTGCATCACAGCCCACTGTGCACAGGGCCCGACAGGCAAAGAGCCCAAGGCACCCACCGAATTCCAGATATTCCCAAACTATCAGCTGCCACGTCCAGGTGGCAGACACCACAGCACACCCCCAGAGATCTTGTGGAGCCACGCCCACAGTGCTGCCCCCAATAGCACAAGAGAATTGTATTGTATACCAGTTAAAAATAAATAACTACATTTTTAAAAAAGACTTTTCATTCCAAAAACTCATAATATATTATCGTCATTAATCCCCAAGCCTTTTTCATACAACTCAACAGGAGCAATGCTCTCAAGACTTATGGCTGTTCCCCCTCAAGTGGCGTCCTTTCCAAGTTTCTGCCAAGAAATGATTTTGGCGTATACCATCGCTGCGCTAAACCATGACCTGTGGGCTTTCCTTCACACATTAACTACTATAATACTTTCTGCTATGAATAGCATTTTGCAGCAGCTTCTTTCATCTTAGTGATGCAGAACATCAATTATTTTGTCACCTCTAATATCCTGTCTGCTTCACTGGGTAGATTTTGGTTCACTTTGACATGCATTAGACTTCCATCACCGTGTCAATTATAAACAGGCTTAGAAAGCAGTTTAAAAAAATATTAGAGTTAACATTACAAGACTGGTTGCATTTTCTCACCATCAAATCTTTGTGTGTATTGTAGCCAGTGTCGATTTGAGAAGAAATCTTGAAAGGAGCTAAACCCAAAAGGGAACCAGTTCTTATCTGTGGGAAACCGGATAGTGTGATTAGAAATAATTCCCTTCGATAAGATTGTGCTCCCTAATCAAAATCATTTTGTTCACATTGAATTCCCGGGTCACAATACTTGACTAAAAATTATTGTCAAAAACTGCAACTGTTTTTTCATAGTTACAACAGTAAAAAATAAATAAATAAATAAATAAATAAAAAGATGTGGGAAAATTGCCATTTTATCCTAACGCTAAAGTTACCACCATCAAGAAAACTTCAAGCAGCATGTATTATAGACCTGGGTCACCAAAGATGTAGTGCACAAGATGTAATCTTGATTGTTATATTTCTAAACGTACATTATACTTGCTAAGGCTTGTTTGTATCGAAGTTATTAAAAAGACATCATACGGACACGAATTAATCAAAATAACTATTAAGTCTTGCAATTTGCGTGTTCCTTCAGGTGGAACATTTTTTTAAAGCCCAGGTCTGCCTAGCACAATGCTCACGCCATTAAAAAACATATTGGCCTCTATAGGTAGAGAAGAATTCTTTCACACACTGGAATTTAGTTCATGCATTGACAGAGTGTTCAGCCATGACAACTAAGGGCAACTAACACACACACACACAAGCGTCAACACGTGAGTTAAGAGGGAGTGTGTCAGCAAAAGACAAAAAAATTATACAACACTTCCAAAAAAAGAAGGAAACAGCTTGCAGGATATTTCTGATATCTTCACATCCAGCCAGGCCAATAAGTCAATACAAGTGAACTCTAATCCTCTTTACAAAAATATGCAAGGTCAAAGTCACAATAAAACAGATCAGCTGAAAGGAAAACTGAACATGGTTGGTCGTCTATCCAAGACTTGCATCAATCCTGCATAAGATGATCCCTGTTTTGGCATAATCTTCATCATATATATATATATATATATATATATATAAATAAAATGCATCCTGAAACAGGACTGGAGCTCTGGTGACGTTACACAGAGGAATGTAGCGTTTCACATACTTTTTCCTGTTGTTCCTTCATACCTCCCAAAAATATTCTGGTAGATGAACCGCTGACATTAAAATTGCTCACAGGTATAATGATGATAGGTGTCTGTTCACTGAACAAGGGTTATTAAAAAGGAAAAATACATGGAATGTACAGTAAGAAATTGTGGGTGGAAATAATGTTTAAAGAAGATTTAATAGAAAGGGTTTTTTTTTTTTTTGCTTCAAGTGCAAAAAACAGGTGCATGTTGAACAGAGTAGACTAGAGTAAAGTGGTATCTTGAAGTGTCAAAACTTACTCGATTTTTTTTACCTGTATGATTATGAACTAAAAGGTGATCGCTTTCACAATTTGGACAGGTTGGTTTGTGAATAAAGGAATTTCATTCACTTTCATACTTTTGAGCGGATCATTCCTGTGCTAAAGTTGATTTGGATTCTGACACAAGAACACGTTGTTAGTGTTTCAGCTGCTCCCATCGCAGGATCGCTACAGCGAACCATCCGATCCACACACAACTTGGCACAGGTTTTACGACGGATTCCTTTCCTAACGCAACCCTCCCATTTTATCCGGGCTTGGGACAGACACTGCATCCAGCAGCTGGGGTTTGGGAGATGGGTGAGGACTGAGCCATCAATGCCCCTTTTACTCCAAGAACATACTGATGGATCATTAATAGACTATGAATCAAACAAGCGGAGGCAGTTATGAGCGTGTAACAAAAGACTTTGTTGTATCAGTGTCGGGATACAACACCTCACTGTACAGAGTACTGGAGAGATGGGACCTTAAGATAGGGGATCCATGTAAAGATGCTTAAACTGTTTACATCAAGCCAGAAAGCAGTGCATGAACCAAAACTTTTAGAAACTACCAGTCAAAAGTTTGGAAGCACTTTCTAATTACATGGACTTTCCTGGTTTTATTTCTCTCTACACTTTAAAACGATGCTGAAGGCATCCAAAATATCCTTTGAACTGTTGATATTGAGATGCGTCTTTGACTGATGGTACTTGTTAGTAACCCAGTGATCTATCCAATGACAGAATGACTTCAAATCACTTTAAGTCGCTCTGGATAAGAGCGTCTGCCAAATGCCTAAATGTAATGTAAATTGTCTGTTACGTATGTTCTGTAAAGCCTTCATAACAGCTCTAACTTTGGATTTCTGGTAAATCTAAATGAACAACTTGCAGCTGAGGTAAGTTTTGTTCTTGCTGGGAGGCGGGTTCATCATGGAGCTCGATGGGTTTTGCAAATGCACCTGATAATACCGTCCTTGTGAGAACTATTCCAGAACAACTGACCTTCATGTTTAAAATAATAACTGACTGTTGGCGTTGTTGTTACTTAATTACCTAATGCTGTTTGTGTTATTTCAGAGTTTTAAAGGGAAAAAAATCTGTAGAAAATAAATCACTAAACAAAAGTACAATTTAAATCAGGTGTTGTGTCTACCTATTTATATTGAGGATTTGGGTATCTGCTTATGCACAGCTCTCTTATGGTCACACAACAGCATTTAAAGTGGGTCTGGATTTTTGACTAGGCTTTCCAAAACTTTGACTCTTTTCTTTTTCAGCCATTCTGATGTGGATATACTGGTGTGCTACGGATTATCGTCCTGCTGCATGACCCAATTTCGTCCAAGCTTTAGTTGTTGAATAGATGACCTTACATTTGCCTCAAGAATACTCTAGTACTGTATGCTTCATGTAAATCACCTTTAATTGCATCTTTCAGCACTGACCTTAGACTATAACTGTTTACAGACAGTATCCAGGATTGACTAGTCACCTAATAAAAACCTACAGGTGTATAACTCTCTCTCTCTCTCACACACACACACACACACACTGTGAGCAGGTGTACATGTCATAAGGAAGCAGTAGTTGGCTTTGAGCTGATGTCCTGTATGTCAGGCCTGCAGCAGCCGGATGTGTCTGTGTACACAGTCGTACATGTTAAGATTAGCAGCGTGCTAACCTTAAGCCAGCTATCCTAAATACGATTTGTCCACCTCGGTGATTGCAGTAAATAATCCCCACGCGCACGCATGCGCGCGCGCGCGCACACACACACACACACACACACTATTGAGTGTATTCATTTTACTTCACTTTGACGTTGTGTGCGCGCGTTCACAGTTAAGACATATATAACTGTCTCGCGTACGTTTACCAAACTGGACGTAATCCCAAATCTCTCCTTCCTACCTGTACAAGTGGACTTACATTAACATTAGTGCACGGCATGGCTGCTACACCCTATGTAGTGCCTAATTTCTTCACAAGGATCCATTGAAGACTCGGCCTCCAGACCACGTAGCTCCGGTTGCGCTAGCAACCCAGTTTAGCTTTAGCATTAGCATTGGTAAAAGAATGAACTGCTAATAAAAAAAATCTATCTGAACCGCGTTGACGTGACACTCTGCACTTTTTGTAGATTTATCCCCAGAAACACGGATTAATTAATCAGCGTGTCTGTATTAAATATCGATCAGTCACCCCGTCGGTGTTAAAGGCACACCGCATAAGGCTTCTCGGCCCGAAAACATCTCGCATCTTACCGTGTGTTCGTGCTCATCCGCCCGGGCCGGTAACAGAATACTTATAACAGGCAGTAACGCCAACGCTGCACACTTCCACCTGGACGACCTCATCATTTTGTTAAAAAAAAAAGGAAAGTTCTCCGATGGTTTCGGGATATTAGCCTTTTTAAGCTATCCCACCTTCCTTCTTCCTGGTTCTATGACAGTGGTCGTCTCAGGATACTCTCAGTACGGATGTGTCGTAAAGTGTTTTTTTAGGAGTCACCGCACTTGCCTCTAATTGGCTGAAAACTCTCACATGGAGATTCTTGACCAATGACATGCCGTGGCGCTTAGTCTGCGATGAGCTATGAAACACGACGTAGCGGCGTTCCGCCACCTTCAGCCACGTCATCTGAGAGCACGCGCACACACACGCGCGCGCGCGCACACTAAAGGAAGACGGAACTGCACATTCATACAAAAATAGTTAAATGTTTTTAACAGATTTTTTATTTATGTTTTTTAACACTAAGGCTTCATTCCTCTTTAAAAAAAATAAATTAATAAAATCAAGATGGTGGACATTATCTCATCTTCCTCTTTTATACTGCTTATCTTGTACAGGGTTGGAATGTGGCCTGGAGCCTATCCCACCTGGACAGGGTGCCAATTAAACACAGTGTGCGCACACACACTTCGGGCAATTTGGGCGCACTAATTAACCTAATCTGCATGTCTTTGGACTGTGGAAGAAAACCGGACCACCCGGAGGAAACCCACCAAGCACAGGGAAAACATGCAAACTCCACAGACACAGACTTGAGGTGGGAATTGAACCCTCCATCCTGGAGGTGTAAGGCAAAAAACTAACCACTACCACTACGTGATGGACATTAGCAAACCTAAAGGCCTCATGCATCTCATCCCCCATGCTTATGATTATAATTTTTGTTCTTAACCTTATGAGACTCACTGTCTTCAAATAAGGACATGAAATTTTCTCCCAAATACTTTGTCTATATACTGTATACAGTATATGTCCTTGCACAAGCCTCATGTGGACGGTTAGGCATAATGCCTCCGTTAACAAGTGCACCAAATCCCAAGTACTAGATGCAGTGTCAGTCCCATGCCCGGATAAAATGGGAGGGTTGCATCAAGAAGGCGTAAAACGGCGTAAAAACTGTGTAAAAAGTTGTTGGGTAGATCAGATGGTCTGATGTGGCGACCCCTTGACGGGAGCAGCCAAAAGACTAACAGCAACTGAGGAGAAATTGCAATGTACACACCAGTAGTTGTGTGTCTAATACTATTCCATCCATCCTTCTATGAACCTCTGTAGTCCAACTAGGGACCATGAAGGCAAATGGTGACTGTTGTATTTATTTCCATTTTTTGCGAACGTGGTAGGACCTCGTAATCAGTCACGCGCTCATTCATACACTACCGGCTTTTGGGAACACCAGTGGTCTAATACTATTGTAAGACCAATTTATGCAGTACGAATGTATTTATTAGGGGTGTAGCAAAAGTTCTGGCTCTGTACTTACCTCGTTTTTTGAAGTCATAATCAAATGTAATGAGTTCATTATGTTTTAGTTACAGTGAAATACAGGGGAAAAAATCATATAATTTATTATGAAATCATAATAAATTATATAATTATATACATATAATTTATTTAATGAACTTGTTAACATAGAATCTAATAAACATTGTTAAACTGGTAATAATTTGCTGAACACACAATGCAAGCCTAAAACATAAAATAAAAAGAAGTAAATACAGAGAAAGAAGAAAAAATCTGAGGCTGATATGAATATTTATCTTCAATACAAATATATAAATGTACAGTTCCTTCAACCACAGTACTATTAACATAAAGAACAGAAGACACAGTCATGCAGTTTAATATTTATTCTTTGCTCACATCATAATTTTTTAGTAAATCTTTAAGTTTATTAATAAATGTTTTTTAGCCTTTATAAACCCTTTGTTACACATCATCATCATCATCATCATAAAAATAAAGTTTTGATATTCAAGTATACTCATTTAAACATAATTACATCTGATTGCTTTAATTTAGATGCACTGATTTCACAGCTGTATTACAATACTGCAGTCGCAGACGTATAACAGTTACAGTATATACTGAATATACAGTATAGTATAGGTCAGGGGTAGCTCAGTGGTTAAGGCATTGGACTATAGTTCAGAAGGTCCCAGGTTGAAATCCCTGACTACCAAGTTACCACTGTTGGGCCCTTGAGCAAGGCTGTTAACCCTCAACTGCTCAGATGTATAACGAGATTTAAAAAAATTTAAGTTGCTCTAGATAAGGGCGTCTGCCAAATGCCTAAATGTAAAGAGAGAAGTTTATAAGACACCTAGAAGGATTGTCAGGCTCAGGGGTAGCTCAGTGATTAAGGCATTGAACTACAGGTCGGAAAGGTCCCTTAAGGCCCTTAACCCTGAACTGCTCAGATGTATAATCACATAAAATGTAAGTCATCCTGGATCAGGGCATTTGCCAAATGCCTACATGTAAATACTGTATATGTACAGTATAATATGCATTATATATTTGAGGTGCATGGTATGCATAATGTATCTGGATTATCTTCAGAATTCATAAATTATGCTTGTGAGTTTAAGGGAGAGAAAGAGTGACTGAGAGCAAAAGAGAGCGACCAGATAGAAAAAAAACAAAGACAGAATACCAAAATGACTTGTAAAATAAGTGAACTTCCAGCTCATATCACTAAAGTTAACACATGAAAGTAAAACATATACATGAAGACAAACTTGTAAGTCCCAACTTTGAAGCCTTCAGATTACTCAGCAACTATCTCCACAAACTCCCTATAAACAAAATATTTGCATTAATTTATCATTGTACCACATCACCCCGGAATCAGATTGGTCAAAAGAAATGGATTAATTTTATATAATAAAGCAAGTCACACGTTTAAATGAATGCAGTGGATTAAATTATTGCATTAGATTAGTGAGAGAAAAGGAAAGTTGAAGAGGATGAAGAGAAAATGAATTTTCTAACTGAACTTGTTTTAAGGAAATAGAATTATAAAAAATATTAAGTGTAGTTAATTAATAATAATGATGGTGATAATAATAATGATAATAATAACAAATAATAATAACAAAATGAATGTGTTGTGGAAAAAGTATAAAGGTAATTAACTTCCTAGTCTTAATCATTAATTTATTTGTGCATTATAACAAAATAAATACACCAAATAAGAGTAAATGTGTTTACCTTAAAAATTTTGGCAAGGCAGGATCTCTGTAAAGTCCATTATGAAGATATCCATGGGATCCATCAAATGCCACCAGTCTGACTTTTTCCTTTGACTTCTGCACACTTTTAGCTATCTCGTAAAGCTAATCAAGGAAATATAGGACTTATTACTCTCTAGACTCATAGACCCATAATTAACATATAGTATATATTTATGTTGTACCTTCTCAGCCATCCAGAAGGGAGTCATGTGATCATCTTTAGAATGAAGGATCATAAGAGGCATCCTCATTTTATTCACGCTAGAGCAAAATAATATATCCTCTTTCAGTTTAGTAATGATTCTGCTATACACTTTGAAGTCTGCTGCATTTTGGTTTTCTTTTTTGTTTCATATGTATAAAATATGACTATACACTTACTTTTCAGCAGTGACAATTTCAAATTTATTTGCTTTAATTGAGTCCAAGTTAAAGTAGTACTGGATGTACGGAAATCTCCAGTAATACTGAGGGGGGAAAAATGCACATGCTGTTTAATAAGATGAAAGAAATGCATTTTTGAACTATTTCAGGAAACTTGCATTATATTCGAAACATTTGTAAATCACAGTGACATCAAAGACCCAGAACTTTACGTACCCAGGTGAAAGGATGGGGGAAGTCTTCTGGCATATTCATATTTATAAAAGTACCTTCAAGTATCACAGCATCAGGGGGCTTTCCTGAAAAAAGCAAACATGTGATACATTTTAGACTACTGTATAATAAGAGAATGATGCCCAGAAGTAATATTATCAAACTATAGCATTACTTCTAATATACCATGCCTTGCAAAAGTATTGCATCTGTCTTCACCCCCCTGAGTCAATACTTTGTGGAACCACGTTTCGCTGCAATTATAGCTGCAAGTCTGTGGGGGTATGTCTCTATCTAGAGAGTAAGATTTTTGCCTGTTCTTCTGTGCAAAATAGCTCAAGCCCAGTCAGATTGGAATGAGATCGTCTGTTTTAAAGTCTTGCACAGATTCTAAATCGGATTTCTGTCTGCACTTTGGCTGGGCCATTTTAACACATGAATATGCTTTGATCTAAACCATTTCATTGTAGCCCTGACTGTATTTCAGCAACTAGAGACATACAGTATCATTTGAAAGATATAATTTGAAATATATGCATATATGTTTGTCTTTTTATTTTATGTACAGTATGTATGCTTCTTTGTTTTTCATCAGCTTTGGTTAATTTCATTAGGTTTCCTTTGGGGCTTCCTTGTGGCCATAAGTACTGCCTACCTTATATTGGTAACTACATAAAAAACAAACTTTAATAATAAACGCCATTGTTACGAACTGTTATTTTTTACTCCTAGATTTGCCAAGATTAGTGTAACAATTCTTACCTAGCTCTTGTAGTTTCACTGCAGTGATGCCCGCCACTCTGTAAATACAAACATGTGGCTATAAATAAAATACATTATTTTAATTTAATATAGAGTATTAGTTTCCTCCAGGCACTTCGGTTTCCTTCTGCAGTCCAATGCAGGGTGGGCTAATGATTTGGATGTTTCCAAATTGATCTTAGTGTGTAAATGAGTATGTGAGTGTGTCTATACAGTATGTCCCCAAGCCTGGTTAAAGAAGGAGAGTTAAATGGAAGGGGTGCAGATACCTCCCTTTGTAAAAAGCAAAAGATGAAGGAAGGTAAAGAGCTATGGACAGCAACAAGAATAAAACCCATGGATAAGTAATATAATAATAATAATAATAATAATAATAATAAGTATATGGGAGAATGTGATTTTTTTTAAAAATGCATATGATTTGTCCAAGGTGGTATCACTCACAGTGTGCCAAGAGAGTGACCCCAAAAGATGACCAGACTGTCCTTGCTGCGTGCCCGTACCCAGTTGTACAGATAGATTGAATCGGTGGTCAGGCCAGGCACAGTTGGCTCTCCAGTCGAATCCCCAAATCCTAGTGGAATTTCACAAATAAAAAAAACCCTAAACAACAAACACTGAAGACTAGAATTAAGATGTACATAGTTTTGATTTGTCTCAGTGTACATCCAGAAGGTATTCACAGCACGTCACTATTTCCATATTTTGCTATATTACAGCCTTATTCCAAAATTTATTAAATTCATTATTTTTCTCAGAATTCTACAAACAATACCCCATAATAACTATGTGAAAGAAGTTTGTTGGAAAGCTTTGCAAATTTAGTAAACATTTGCACAAATTCCCACAATTAACAGTGCATGTCAGAGCACAAACCAAGCCATGAAGTCCAATGAATTGTTTGTATACCTCCAAGACAGGATTGTATCGAGGCACAGATCTGGGGAAGGGTACAGAAAAATTTCTGCAGGTCCAGATGATCAGGAGTCTTTCTAGAGCTGGCCTCAGAGAGGTGACCAAGAACCCGATGGTCATT
>JAQMYK010000038.1:9221077-9235920 GCA_030014345.1 Clarias buthupogon
GGACCTCAGTGTTCGGATCATGCAGAACCTGTCACGTCAACACCATTGTGAAAAAGGCCCATCAATTTTTTTTTTTTTACCACCTTACATGTTTCAAGGACTTTAAACTGCTCTCCAAGGTGCTAAGGAATTTCTACATCTGCATCACTGAGAACATCGTAATGGGATTTGTAAACAGCACCAAGCACAACTTACGGGTTTTACAGAGGGTGGTGCCATTAGCTGAGTGCACCATCTTTGCTGAGCTTCCAGACCTGCACTCCATTTACAGCAAGTGGTGTAGGACAAAAGGACAGGAAGATAGTGAAAGACCTCAGCCATTCAAATAATGGAATTCTCTCTCTGTTGTGGTCGGGGAAGTCCTACAGATTCCTGAAGGCCAACACAGCCGAATGGCCAACTGCAGGTTATTCAAACTCTGAACACTGATAACACCCTGTACCACCCGGATCTCTCACACAACACCCACAACACACAAGTTTGACCCCATACGCATGAATAGTTATTCATTACACATGTAAGAAATTTACCACAAATTACGTCAGGCTAATGTTGCACACTTCTCATCTATTTGCACACATAAAATATGGACATAGCAATACCTAGTCATGATAATCATTATGTTATTGCCTACCTGTCCTTATATACTACCCTGTATCATATTTGTAGATTTCATACTTTCTTTGCAATTTTATTCTTATTTAAATTTCCATGCGTTCTATTACTTTAACTGTTATCCTTGGTCCAAATTTTACTTCAATGCAATCTTCATATTTTGTTACATTTTACTTTAGTGTGGATTTATTTAACTGAATTACTCGAGTGTGGATTTATTTAACTGAATTTTATTTCTTTTGGAGGAGACAGTCATAAAAAGCACATCATACTGTAGGTGTTTCTTGTTGAGTCCATGCCTCAACAGGGCAAACCTGTGTTTTGGTGACACACAGTAAACAATATTAGACAGTTGGTAATAAAGTTATGACAGATTAGTTCATACGCATAAGTATAGCACTGCCACACAATACTTTACAACCTGCAAGAAAAGAACATTTATCTTTAAAGGTTCAGAAATTCCCAGCGCTACTGTAGCTGTCTAGGGTTAGAATCACAAAATTTAAACCACAAAAAAAAATAACGTCAAATACAATAAACAGGGAATTACAACTAATTAAAGTACAAATTATAACGTAAACTATTTTATATTAAGTTCAGTCAAATGTTGGAGGCCAGGTCTGGACAATGAATAACTTTGTCTCTCCTTAAACACATCCTGTTCTAGATATCCATTGCATGAGAGAAACTTAAAACAGTTCTGGTTGATTATAGATATACATTCCTTTTCGGGAGTAAACAAGGATATTTTTTATTTTCATCAAGACAACTGATTGCAAATGACTCAGACCGGGTACCAATCACAGCCTTGGATGTTACAGAGAGAAAATGTCACGCATATTCTACCAATTTAATGAGGGTAATATATTAATCACATTTGGGTTCAATGCTATAAAGTGAGTATGTTTTTTGTGTGTACAATTATTTGTTTACTTTAAAATTCAAAACTTAGGAATGCAACAGATTCACAGATTACATACCATGTTGAAGAACTTCATAAAGAATAACCTACAGTACAATGAATTATACTGTACAATGCTGTTGGTGGAGACAAAAAAATCCCTTCACATAATTTATCACAACACACACTTCTTTGGTAAATGTGAAACATATACAAAAACAGAAAAAACTATCCTTACATATACTTAACCAAATTTCAGGAGCAGGATTAAATCAAAAAGTTATGTCAAGTTATAACAAATTAGAAAATGTGATGGTGTTTGGGTGCAAATGTACACACACACACATACAAACAAACACACACACACTTTACTAACGCAAATATTAATTCTAATCAATGATGCTGAATTTTTATGTTAAAGGTGTGAATTTATTGTCTAAAGTAAGTGTATATCCAGTAGCTTTTCATTTTTGGCAGACCTTCATCTGCTCTTTTAGTGGAATTGACTTAAAAGAGACAAGCATACATATACTGTATGGCTTGGTTACATAAAGATATCTCTGTAAACATTTATTCATGCGGCCTATACTAAGAACTGAAACCATATGATGTCATTTCTATTTAGGTATAATGGGTCTTCATACAAAGCAGAATTGTATCAATGTCCAAAACTTTCACATTTTATGAGTTTAGTAAATGGCTACATATTTTGAAGCATTTTGAAGCACCTTTGCCAAGAATGATTATGTCTGGAATTGAAGATGCAGGCAGATACAGTTGCAGATATTCAAAAAGCATCCTGTAGACAAACTATATACAAAAATGCGGGGATAGGAACAGGAACTATGATGGTGGCAAAACAAACGAGACTAAGAATGATAATGGGGCAAGCATGATAATATTCACAACAAACAGTAAAACTAACAGGCTAAAATATCATCAAAATAGCATCAATATTCCTTTTAATAATTTGTTACAGGGCAAAGCTAAAACCATTACTGTGTATGAAAATATAAACAGCACCACCCTGTTACAAGGAAAACATGATGAAAATAAAATAATTCAACATTTTCCAGATTCAGTAATTAGTTTGCTTAAACAAGTTGTAGGCAGGCATAAACACAAATAAGGAAAAACACATTAAGAAATTAAAATCAACATATCTAATATAATCTCAAATAAATGTAATATTCATCCAAGGATTAAAAAATGAGAACCATTTGAGTTTTTCCACCTATGTGAAAAAATAGAAAAGAAAGGAAAGGTGTGATAAGCTAACGTGTACAGTAGTGTAATGGATTGCACTGAACATAGGTCATAAAGTCAAGAAAAAAGGGACAAAGGAAAGGAACAAAGGAAAACACAACCCTACCTAGGAATTAATTAATTAATTCATATATATTCTATGCAACTTCTCCTGTATAGGGTCGTGGGAAGAAGCCTGGACCGTATCTCATGAGACTCTGGGCACAGGGGGCCAGTCTAAGGCAGGGCACACACATACACACAATGGGGAATTTGGAAATGCCGATTAACTTAATCAGCATGTTTTGACTGTGGGAGGAAACCCACCAAGCATGGGGAACAAATATAAACTCCATGCACAGACGCGAGGCAGGATTCAAACTTTTGACTACAAAGGTGCGAGGTCACAGTGCTAACTGCTACGCCAATGCAGCTCCCGCCAAAGGTATTAGTGTTCCATCATCTTTTGTGTAATTCTGTAGAACAAACATGAATAGTAAACTGTAATTGACTAAAGTGACTGTGTTTGGAATGGATGAAAGGGTCTAATGTGAATACGGGGGATGTAGGTAGAAAGACCAAAACCAAGGAACAAATTTCAGCACAAAGCCGGCATAGGTTAACTCTCTAAAATCTTATTATAATAATGTCACATCTCACAGGCTATTTTTGGGTTGAGAGAGCGCATTAGAAACCTTTTTATAAGAGGATAATAATCATAGACGGTTTGTAATTTCGCCTTTACTATTGTATTATACTGATCACCCATAACATTATGACCACTGACAGGTAAACTAAACAACACTGACCCCGACTATACAGTACACCAGCAACCAACTGGTTACAAAATTATCGGCACCCACGATGCCCACAGGGACCTAATGCTATCCCATCTCGTCCAATCCCACTGCTGAAAAAAGTCAATGCTGGCCACAGTAGAAAAAGCAACAGAACAATCAGTGCACCACAGCCTGTCACTCACAGGGCTCAGCAGGCAAAGGGCCCAAGTCTGCCAATCTGACCTCCAAACTCCCCACATTCTAATCTGATCAAGCATCCATGGGATGCGCTGGACAAAGCTCTGCAGAGCTGCCCAGGTTGCACAATGTTATCCCAAAAATGAGGTGGTTATACTGTAATGTTAATGTTCTGGCTGATTGGTGTCTATTAGTTACCACTTTTTGAGCTGAGTCAGTATTCTTGGTCACAAAAGCCTGGGACTGGGCAGGACACTGCCCTATTTACTGTTCTGGTGGATTAGCTAAGAAATATATGTTTTGTGTTTATGTTTTGTCGACAACTGTAATGGTACTAAAATTAAGTGAAGGAATCTGTTAATTTATGATGTTTGTGTTAATCTGACATGTGTCACATACTGCGAGGCAAGATTATCATTCATTAAAATCCAGTTGTCGTAATACTGAGAGTCATCTCCAGTCAGCATAAAGATACAAATATTAAAAAATTAACAGTCGTCATGTATTCACAAGTGAACTTTGATCCGTGATAATTTGGAACATGACTTATTGTCCTATGTGGTAATCAAGTCATGTCGCTGATTATCATTAGTCAAAGTTCAATTGTCTTTAACGTCATGTCATCTACATTCATCAGGAAAAAAAAAATCGAGACGGTCAAGATTACACTCTCATGTTCACAACAGGAGTCCATCACTACAAGTAAAACTAGAGGAGACATGAAGAGTCTGTAGTTTGTGCTTCAACCTAAAGTGACATGAGAAGAGAGTCCAGCTCCTTTTGTGCATCCTCGTCCTGTGGCAGACAACACAAAATTTGTTTTAAATTTGAGGCAGAAATATAGACAGACCAGAACTGATATATACACAACTAGAAATATATAGACTGGACTGTATGCACTTTATTAACTCACTTCTTTAGTTACTGTTTTCATTTCAGAGGCAGCATCACACATCATCTTGGCTTGGTTCCTTTTGCCCAGGTCTTTATAGCACTAAAAATCAACAAAGAAATCACCATTGAGGGATCAAAAGCATTAAAAGCCATCTACATACACAGAGATGTGTATCTGTAATCGTTTACCTTTGCTAAAAACACATAATTGAACTTGGAGTAGTTGGGACACATCTCCTCTGCCTGTGAAAGCAAGCACAACAAAAAAAGAGCATTAACAGAATCCCACTACATACTATTGAAGAGCTGATTATATGATTAAATCCTGTTGCTTTTGGAGATTTGAACTGTTCATGCACAGATCCAGCATTTGCAAATCAGCGTTTTATTTTTCCTGTGTCTTGTTTTTGTTTGATAAGATTGTACACACAGTGCAGCAGTGTAATAGTAATGGGGGAAAAAACACACTTGCCTTAGCAGAGTTTTTGCAGCTAAATGGTTAGTATAAACACCCTGAGGATTTGGTGATTAACGAGACAAATCAATGCTTGCCCATTCATCAAAATAAACAATCACCTAATCTATATTTGCATCTATTTAACCACGACACAAAAAGGAAACAGCAAAGCACTGAAGTGTGTTCCACCAATTAAACTTGAAATGTTTCCCTGATGCTTCAAATCACAGTCATTCAAACAATCATTTAAGCCATTAAAACGTTAGGTTTGTCCAACATACAGTACAACACCGCCTCTGTTGGCTGAAGAGAGACGGAAGTCGATCTTCATGGATGTTGATGAAAAGGATCTCCTTCTTTAGCCCAGTCTTACAAAGGATCTTCTCATTCAGACTGAGTCTTAAAAATAATCTTCTCATTCACTTCAGGTTTAAACAGACTGAGTAGCTGTGAGCAGGAATGATGGGATTAACTGACATTTCAGATGAATGGAAGCTGGTCGGCAACCTTTAAAATTTTTTTTTTTTTTTTTTAAGTTACATTAGAAGAGTTTCACCCTGAACCTGTTTCCCGATGCTGAAGCTCTGTTTTTCTAGCTAACTACAGCCAAGGGATGCGGTATAACTCTACAGGACGTGCTTGTTAGGAAGTGAGACAGCTCCTGGCATCCAGACGAGATGCAACAAGTTGCAACACATGCTGCTTAAATAAAAATTGAAGAGAGAGATACACAGGACGAAGAAGAGTCATGCAAGTGAGAGTCCTGGCCAGGAGTGATTTTATTTCTTTATATAAACATATGAAATATGCGAACAAAGATTAAATCCTGTTAAATACCTGGGGTTTGTTGTTTAACTTGCTGCAGGCCCAATTCAGGTGCAAATACCAACTCATCACTACACAAACAGGCCTCTGTACTCCTGCACAAGGCAGATGGTGGGAAGATCCAGAAATTCAACAAGCTACACTACTGAGACCAGGCTTTACGGTTTAATTTTTTTTTTTATAATGATGGCTTATGATTCTACATTTTAACTTGATTATTAGCAAACAACTTTTAGCTGAATTTTAACAACATTGCTCTGCTCTGTACATAAGCAGCTCTGTCTAGTGTATTTTGTATGTAATGGTATCCCAATATGATGGCTGACTTTTTAATGCTTATTTTTTTCAACCATGCACAAACCTGCATTACGTCTTAAGCACTAAGCCTCATCTTTAAGGTTGCAGAGTTTTTCCACTCTGAGAGTAAGGCCTACAGTACCTTCAGGAAGTTCTGCAAGGCATCCTGGACTGTTGCGCTCGGAGGCTCTCCAAACAATGTAGCAGCAATTTTCCTTTCAATCCATGTACACTGGGCCACCTGCGTGCACAAACACATGCACAGAGAGACATAAACACCCATCCACATATACACAGAACATACACATGCATGGTTTGGAAGGAATTTACAACAGACTTTAATCAGATCTTTAAAATAAGATCACATTACAGGACTGTATTCCTGGAAGAGACGCCTATAGTACTGCATTTTCTAAACTGTACATACTGTATGACAAGAAGGAAAAGTAATTAATTTTCTCTAATAGACAAAGGAGTCCTTATAAAACATTTCAAATAATGTCAGTTTAAAAAAGGATAATTATTATATGGATTATACAGTATACTGTATTAAACAATACAGTATACTGTATACAATATACTGTAAAAAAAATAGAGAAACATATCTGCATAAGCTGAATAAGAACAATTATAAAAATTAAAACATGGAAAAAAACACTCATAGAAGCACAGTAGCAGCATATATCCATCAACACCAGAGACAGTAATAAAAACTTTTCGATATTTCAAACTCTTAACAATAAAACTGTTGCTTAAACAGAATTGCACATGCATGCACAAACACAAAGACACACACACAGACAGACAGACTAGGTTTAAGTTCATTTCCAGGAAAAATCCAGCGCTGGAACAGTTGTCTTTGTTCTCTGTAAGAAGGTGCAATACAAGGTGTACAGATGTACGTCAGGCTTAACACTACAGCTTTGTGCAGTAATAATAATACTCTGCAAATTGGTGTTAGACATCAGTAATGACAAGTCATCTCCAGCTACTCCTCCATATGCTCATTGGATTAAAAGAAATCTGCACAGCCTTGTAAAATTGCAGGTTTGATGATGTCAAAAAATAAAACCAAGATAAATCATGTCAGATCTTTTACCAACTTTAATACGATAAGATGTGTAGACGCAAACAAAAATGTTTTTGAAAAAAAAATAACCTGTTTTTTTTTTTTTTTTATAACCTGGTTGTAAAATAGATCACACCCTTTTATAATGGGGCCTGTGTCTGGGTTCAAAATGAACAAATTACTGTATGTTCAAAGCCATGTTTTAAAGTAATTATCATACATATTTTATTTAATTAAGTGATTATGGTTAACCCAAAATAAAGATCAGCTGTTCTATCAAGATTTTCTGACTGCTAAAGCCATGGTCCAAAAGGAGTTTATAAGGATGTATACACCCCCAAATCAGGACAGGGTTAAAGAAAAAAAATTATAAATCGCATGGGGCACTGTAAAGGCCATCATTAATAAGTGGAGAAAATGGGGTGCTACAATGACACTACCAAGACCAGGACATCCTTCAAAATAGACAAAATTACAAAATGAAAAACTTAATAGATTGGCAGGCTACAAGGAAACCTACTGCAGCATTAGAGGAAATACTGGATGATCTGCCATGTGCAGGACTGGTCACTCCCTCTATGTGACAACCTCTCAAATTCTTCACATGTCTGGACTACTTTATGTTTAAGTGCACGGGGCCTGAAGTTACAATACTTACACAATGATTTGTCAAAGATTACATTTTGTCAATTATTAATGAATGTTGGAGAATATCTGCAAGACATGCTGGGTCTTGTTAATGCTTATAACAGATATAAACACTCATTTGCTCTTGAGGTTAATAACACAAAAAAAGAAGCAGCTTATTATGTTAATTAAAAAAAACAGAAACCAAAACTGTGGTCCTGAAGACTTTCCTGTCTCAGGAAACCTACAAACTGTTACAAAGCACTGACGCTGATAGACTCCTTTCTAAATATTACATAACCTTGTCCTACTAAAAAGCTTTATCACATCAAAGATTATACATTTATCTTTGTTAATCATTTACTTTGTTCCTGGAACTCCCATAAGAGCTGCAAAATTTTTTTGCAAAAAAAATGGATGCAGCCCTTCTGATGTCTGAATGCTTTGTCATTTAAAATAGAAAATGACAGTCAAAAAAGTGAATTTATTTCTAAAACCCAGGATATAAAATAGGAAGAAGTGGAACAATCCTGTTCTGGCACCATTAAAAAAAATGAACAAAATGATCAAGTGGATAAACTGTCTTTACTCACAGCATAGCACCAGCGGCCCAGCAAGTAATAAGACAGCGGATCCTGTGGCTTCAGATCAATGGCTATATCCAAATGATCCTGATATTTGGGAGAAACAAAGAAAGCAAAAGAATTCATTACATTACACAACATGACCTGTTAAATCTTGCTCTAAAGTACCAGAACAAAAATGCATGTTAATATTCAGGGAAGTATTAAACCAAACACACTGGCCTATAACTCTATTTTTTATCTAGTCCTGTCTCTTCCTGGCTTATTTGTCTCTGTGCTTATGAAACATGTCTTTTTTTCTTCTTCCTTTTACTGTATTTGTATGCAACCCTCAACAAGTGATGGTAGGGAACAACATGAACGGACAGCTTTCCAGGCATCCTAATCTCAATCTGCCTTTTCACTGTCCACGGATTTATCTTTTTTTTGGGTTTCCCTTCCCCTTGTGACGCTTTTATGGGCATAGAACAGTGGTTCAGCAACCCAGACACTCAACCGCCTCTTCATCTACTCAAAGTTAACCTGCCCACAACATACAGTAGATTAAATTGTTTCCCCAACATAGTAAAGTAGTAGTATAGTAGTAATAGAAGCAAAAAGGTAATTAAGTGAATGTTTATTAGACTTACTTTGAAGAGATAGCCATTCTTTATTTTATTCTGGATAGATTCATATTCTGACAGAAGTCCACACAGAATAGCATACCTGGGGAGACAAAAAGAAAAGGCAGATGCTTAGTAATCTTTCCCCGCACTTGCATACACACACAAAATCACTTATAAGCAAATGACATTAATCGTAATGCTTCCTCACATGACATGGCTATACACCATGAGTCTACAGTATCTACTGCATGGCTTGAAAGAGCACGGCTGCCTAGTCAGAATTTGGTGTACGTGTGCATGCACATGCTCAATGGCACGGTTATAGAACATTTTGAGAGGGAGGTATGAAGTGATCAAAGCTTCACCACCACAGCAAAGATAATCCTGCTGGTAGTCCCCTTCAAGCAGTACATCCTGAGCACAAATAGTTTTTAAACACAGGATCAAGAGATGAAAACACTGTCAGTCACAGAATTGGAGGTGGCAAGCATAGGGGACTCAATTTCTATGAATTTACTTATGTGCACGTGTGTACTTGTAAGAGACAGTGTATTTGATGGCGGAGGTGGTCTTATTGCAGAGCTCAGATTTCTGCAAAGAGGGAAGGAAAGCTTTTTTTTTTTGTTGGCAAAGAGCTCTGCTGGGGTAGTTACTTCAACACTGTACTATCCTTCCTGATTCAATATCCCACTTCGGAAAACAGTAAAAAATAAATTTGTGTATCAACTGGTTTCAAGTTAAAAATGTTCAACTTGCAGCAAAATGTTGCAGAGTAGTTAAATGTCCTGCTCAGAAACAGCATGCAGAAAATTATAATCTTATTTTTTTAACAAGAGCTACATAAGTCATTGGCTCGGCTCACTTGGAACCTTGTCAGTATTACATGAATTAGGAAAATTTGAAAAAAGTGAGTGATATAATTGATTCATTTACTTCCAAAGAAAACATTTAATAGTGTAGTGTCTCATTTTGGCACATCTCCTTTTACCTGTGATGATGCCAAACTGTAAATAATGCTTTTTTTTTTTTTTTAAATAAACTGAAGTTCTAACATCTACCATGACGGACACTATAAAAGGTAACACAAGTTTACAGAATTTGATTTGGCCAATCTGGACACTAAGAAATTCTCAGCTATATGCTTAACTAAATGTGCCTGCGACTTCGTTCGCGTGGAATTTAATTGCACCCTCATGAGTGCGTTTTAAAGATGTACAACGCCATCCGCTGAATTTTGGAATGCACTTAAATTTTTTAAGGTGTGATCGCATTTATTAAGTAGATTTCAACTGCACACTCATAAGCACGTATTAATAAAATACTGCGCAATCAGTTGAATTTTAAGAAGAGCTAGTGATTTTTTTTTCCAGGTCGATTTTTTATGATGTTTTTATGCGTTTTCCATTTAAATTTCAAAGTAGAATATCTTCTCCTTCCGTTAGCCGATGAAACAAAGCCTATATGTTATGTCAAACTTGGCCAAATTCGACTGTGAAACCCCATTAAAATTCATTCAGAACAGTAGTTTTTATGTGATGCGTGCACAAACAAACCGACAAACAGACAGAGAAAAATCTTGATGTGTTCTATTACTCATCTTACGTACCCCCAATTTATTTTTTTCGCAAATATCTTCAATGTTTTATTATATGTATAGATTTGTTAATGGTTCTGATATTCTAAAATAAGTTCTCATAAAGGGATAAAGCAAATAACCATTTTCAATGTTTCTATAAAAAAAAAAAAATACATAAAAATATTTTAGCATACTATGATATTACAAAGGGTTTGAAAGTAAATTTTCACAGACTGTGCTGTCCATAGAAAAGTTTATATTAAAGAAAACATGCAGTGCACTGTTTCACCAAAAGTGATACAGTACACCTTTTATAGTACAATACAGAAGGAAATTTGATAAATGTTTAATTAAAATAACATAACATTATTATGAAATGTTAGGAGAAATGTTAGGGGAAAGTACTGTAAAATGTAAAAGTATTGAGCCACCCCTCATTTCTAGCTACCAAAGCGTCAAACACTCTTGTATTTGTTAGTGTAGTCTTAAGAAACAGGTCTCCAGGCTTCTTGGAGAACTTTTTGTCTCTCATTTTCAGTCAGGTTCCTGTGCCAGATAATTGTTTTTTTTATGTTTGTTAAGCTACACAGTGACCTATGAATTAGTCAAGCATAAAAACATTGAACGTAAGGCATGAACCAGTGAGAACCAGTTGCATATGATTACAGATTATCAGGGCGGTGATTGGTATACTGGTGAAAAGTACTAGTACTGTACTTGTCCTAGCTAGCCAACTAATTAGGTCTCTAAGTTAGCTAGTTAGTTAATTTATGCTGTTAATTTACAGTATGTCGTCATGTCAATCTGTCTTGTTATCAGCTAACCAGCTACTGTAACTAGGCTTTTTAGTTAGCTAGTTAGTTTTCTGTTGATTTATGTTGTAAATTTATATTGCATGTAGCACCTTGGTCCTGGAGGAATGATGTTTCATTTCACTGTGTACTAACTGTATATGGTTGAAGTGACAATAAAGTCTACTTGACTTGACTTGATGCTGAATGCGGAGTGGTTGGAACAGATGAGAGGGAAAATGAGGTTGCTGATGAGGTCATTACATAAACAACCAATTTACTTTATCTTTATATGTTTAGGCACTCTTTTTTAGGCAGTCTGTTGCAATAAACATTTGCTCTCACTTCTTCAATCTACATAATACAATTTAACCATGAATAATGAAGGATGGCGCAAGACTTTTAAAACGTTAATAAATCAAATGCCACCATTTTCCAGATACAGTAATTGTAAGGATGAATAATATGTGTAGAGGCAACATGATTCATTGCTATTAAATTTGGAAGGAAGTGAGAAGACACATACCAGAAATGATAACTAATGTACTCTCCTATCGGAGAATGTATAGTAGAGAGGAAAAAAAAGAAAGACCATTGCTCAACAATCCCAGGGGTAAATCTGTTTTAATTAGTTTATGAAGTGCTCATACTGAACACCATAGCACATAGTTTTCATGTTCTGGCAATGTCTGTGGGGGGTGCTGACCCAATGGTGTCTGAGCCAATTGCAAAACATCTTTCAACTGACTAAATGCATTGCAGTTTTGGGAGATGCAAGTCCTAGGAATTTGGGGTTTCCATGTAAATAAGATTTGGGGCCAAACATAACATATAACACTCAGAGATTTTTAAAAAAGTTTTTAAGACTGATCTAATCTTTGATGATGTTCTTATCTTTCTTTTCTTGTCAATTTGCTAAGACAAGACTGCCATTTATTCTTGGCTCTTAAAACTCTGTTTTGATGGAAAATATAGGCTACAATTATAAAGCACTGACACCACAAATGTTAAAAAAAAACTCCTTTAAAAGACCTTCAACATATTAATGATTATAAACTTTTCTTTCCTTTTTTCCTTTAATAGCACAATGCAAGCATTGAGTGTGGAGTGTGAAGTATATGTCTATAGCAGTTGCTATAAAGTATTTCAGAAAAATCACATACATCACATACAACATACACCCCAACACCCCCTTACACAAGTGCATGCTCACAATCAAGCTCCCATGCAAACACAGCACAAAAGGTACAGAGATTGACATGAACGATGAAGCGTGTGAACTAGTAATAAAAACGGATGAATGACACTGGAGTTGTTTCTGCCAACACGTTACGCAAGCCCGTATCCTTCAAGCCAGCAAGTGATAACAAAGGGGATTAAGAAAAATCTGGTGAATGGGGAGAGAAGGATTCATTACACATCTACTTCAAGAACAGAGAACCTCAGTTAGACGAGCAGGAACGGTTTCTAACCCTTAACTTTCTGTGTACACAAGTCTTTCCCCGTACTGCCTGAGGCTCAACCTGTGCCAGCTCACACACAAGTCGGATCGAACACTTCCATTCAATTACATACATTTGTGAGAGGACAAATATATCATGCAAGTTGGTGATCAGGTGTAACACTAACACTATTTCCCTTTTTTTGAGTGAAAATTTAAAGAGTTGTAAGTCACAATAAAGCATAATTAATAAAAGTTGCCCACAGCTAGGGCTTCTCTAAAGCTGAACATATACCATAAACATGCAGAGATGATGTTAGAAACAAAAGAAAATTCAGTCTCCTATTACCCTTGCGGATTTTGAAGACTTCGAAGGGAATGGAGGAGCCCAATGCGAAGGGATTTAGATGGACTAAATAAAGTTACAGGGATAAGACTTTGACTTTGTCAGTATCGGCTGATCTCCTGTGATATTAACACACAAAGTATGCAAAATGGTTCTGTGTAATGCTCATGTGAGAGGTTAGAGGATAAAGGACATACTAGTTGAGCTAACTGGAGGTCCACAACAGGTCGAATAACCAATCAATATAATCATGATTAACAGAAAAGCATCTCAGATTTCATAACACACTGAACCTTGATGCAGATGGAAAACCATGGCAGAATATACCATCAGGTTTCACTTCTGTCATTCAAGAACATGAATGTAAGGTGTGTACCCAATTTTTTATATAAACCAAATCAGCTAAAACAACAATTCCACTGAGAGGAGACGTGAACAGTGAATTACTGTGACTGTGGAGTAACATTGATTATCAGGCTAGCTGTAGCATAAATTGCTGAAAAGGTTGGCAAAGAGAAAAAGGTTCTCAACTGTGACCCTGGTCCATTACGAAAAGCATCTACAATGGGTATGTGAGCATGGCACAATGGCAGAAGGTGGCCTGGTCCAATGAATCACATTTTCTTTTACATCATGTGGACACCTTCATGTGTTTTGCTTACCTGGGAAAGAAATAGCACCAGGATGGTCTATTGGGAAAAAGGCAAGCCAGCTGATGCAGTGTGATGTTCTAGACATTGTTTTGCTCAAAACCCTTGGGTCCTGCAATTCATGTGGATATACTTTACTTTTTACCACTCACTAAAACAATGTGTGCAAACCAAGAACAATACTTTATGGGAATAGAATTCTCTAATGGCAGTGGCTTCTTTGAGCAAGATAATATCCCCTGCTAAATTAAATAGATTATTGAGGAATGGTTTTAAAAACATGACCAAACTGGTCCAAAAGTATACTTTTTACCACTCACTAAAACAATGTGTGCAAACCAAGAACAATACTTTATGGGAATAGAATTCTCTAATGGCAGTGGCTTCTTTGAGCAAGATAATATCCCCTGCTAAATTAAATAGATTATTGAGGAATGGTTTTAAAAACATGACCAAACTGGTCCAAACTGAAGGCCTCTAAAGTCTCCAGATCTCAGTCCAAATAACCTAACTAAGAGACCTAATTAGCTGACTAGCTCAGATATGACAGATATTAAATTTTTTATTTTTAAGTTAACCTAAAAGAGTTGAGAGTTACTAGGTTTAATCACTGTATTGTCTATATTCAGTTGGAGATTCCTATCCAGAAGAACTGGTTGGTAGTTTAAGGTCAAACACAGCAACTGTTTCAGGTTGAGATTCTTATTATCTTAAATATAACTTGAGGAATGTTAAACAATGCTTGGTGGCAGAGCCAATCAAGAATGTCTGATTGTGTCTGAGCTCAAAAGGGTTCTTTGACAGAGGGAAGCGATTTCCCCCCCTGCCATTAGAATAAGTCCAGTGAAACAGAGGACTTTTGTATCAGAAAGAAACAAGCAAGGACTACAGTTTGTGGGTACAACAACTGGCTATGTGCCTTAGAAGCCCACAGTGTTACATA
>JAQMYK010000038.1:9255808-9268038 GCA_030014345.1 Clarias buthupogon
CACACACACACACACACACACACACACACACACACACACACACACACATTTATATACAGATAAGATTTCTGACCAATGACAACAAAGCATCCAACAGCACTGTATATGTGGAAGCAAACACAAAAATAATTGTTATTTAAAAGTATTCCTGCACATGGCCAAACAACACATGGAATTTGCACAGACTTTACAAACACATTCCTACACATAAATTGTTGAAACAGACAGCAGGAGCAAATGCAAAAACCTTTCCAACTGCATGAAACAACAATCCATTATTGGTGTTTAAAAAGCTAATCCTTAAAACAAAACAGGAATAAGAGTGAATAATCATGGGATGTGCTTTATATAGAAAAAGCAAACAGCAGAACTTGAAGACAGTTACTGAGACTGGATCAAGCTTGCAGATGATTTTAAAATCTAATCCACTTTTTTGTCAGTACAGGTATTTGTCAACACAGGTATGTTACTGTAAAAGCCTGATATGTACCAAAAACTTTCATCCAAAACAACCAACACTTTTCTGTAGACCAACAATACACTCACTGGTCAGTTTATTCCACCCTTGCAATTATCCAATTAGCCAATAATCTGTACAATGCACTTATGTAAATATGTCAAAAGCTTTGGTCAGTGTTTACATCAAACTTCAGAATGGGGGAAATGTGCGCTTAATGACTGTAATGGTCGCAGACGGGCTGCTTTTATTCATTTAGACAACTTTAGAGTGCAAAAAGTAGAAAATACAAAGATCGTCCATATAAATTGCAGTTCTTCAGGTAGACATGTTTTGTTCATCCAAGAGGTCAAAGGAGAATGGCCAATCTAGTTCAAACTAACAAGAAGTCTACAGTAAATCAAATAAACACTATTTACAACCATGATGAGCAGAAATGCATCTTGAAATGATTTGAATTTTGAGGTAGATCGAGTGAAGTAAAAGACAACATCAGGTTCCACTCCTGTCAGCGAAGAACAGATGGTTTTGGTGGGTACTGGAAAATTGACCATTGGCAAAATATCAGTTAAGTTTTCAGAGCCTGTGTGGAATGGATCCAGAGATTCCTATTCAGTTTCTGATATACACACACCAGCCCATCCAGTACCAACATTACATGTGCCCTAACAATATGATGTTTGATGTGAACATTAACTGACTTGATTTTATGCACTGTTGGTGCCACATGAGGGTGGTCAGCAAATGTATCTCTGCTGAATGATGTTTAGATTCTCTGAAAAATGACTGCAGTTTTCACAGTATTTCCAGAGTAGTGCAAGACTGTTTTTGCTTGCAAGTGGTGCAACCTAAGAAGTCTTAACCGGGATCAGTTGTGATAGGGATTCCTGGAAAGGCCTGAAAGACTGAGAAAGCTGTGGAAATGGATGTCGGGATTAAGAGGGTGGATGCAGCTGGGCTGGGTCTCTGCCAGCAATGAGGCCTCTGGGAGAGGAATTTCTTAATCTTCCTTAATGCCACAGAGAGCAAAACAGATCTTTAATTAAAGTGGCTGCTAGACACACGTCTGACTTCTGTGCTGTTGCTGCTTCATAACGACACAGTAAAGGAAATCTAGGTTTTCATTAAATTCAAGGGGAGACATCATTCACTTCTAGGTGCTCATGCTTGGCAAAGGATCTTGATTTGTCGCCCTCTGCTGGGGAGAAAATTATTTCTGGAATTTCCTAATTGCGTCTGAATTGGGTCTGTAGAATTATAAATTAAATTTTGCTGCACCCATTATACGTTATATCATCAATAAAGTGAACCCATACCAGATGCTGCCATGCAACTCCAAAGCATGTCTTTGTTTTCACCATGCTTGACCGACGTGCTCCTATGTTTTGGCCCTTCTATCACTTTGGTAGAGGTTAATGTTTTGGGGCTTTTTTCTTTGTGAATTACTGCAACGTCTTAATTGAACAGTAGACCGTGATACCCCTGCCCTGTGCTTGTTCCTGATGTCCCTGACTGTTCGTTTTGAGTTATTCTCAGCAGATCTGCCATCAGCTGCTGTTGCCATCCATCTAGACATAAATATCAGGAAATAGAAGCTGAAATTCTATGTTTGATTTGTTTGATCTCACACTTTAATGTCTTTAGTGTATAGGCAAAACAATTTAGCCATCAGATTCCAATACTTTCAGAGGAAACTGTATGAACACAGTGTAAACAAGTATATATAATGCCTTCACTAAACAACTCCTTGTACTTATGATTCTCATTATTACATACCATGCTTAATATACACACGTACGATAATAGTCAAAGTTAAGCCAAGCAACAAAATTGGTGGGGCTTTAGCATTTTATAATCACTCTCTGAGGAAACAACTTCCCCACCTAAAACCTATAAAGTTTCAGTGTTTAAAAGAGCAAATGAGGAAACAGAAGATGTGAGGAGGAGAAGAAGTCAAATCAGGTGAAGCCTCAACAAGCTCCTGCAATGTTCTCATTGCTGAGTATGGCGCCAAAATATCCTGCCTCTTCTATCTCTCTGGAACACACCCACACCCAAATACACAAACACAACACACACACAAACACACACTCATCCTTTTCAAAGTGTTGGAACATTCCAAGTTCAAGCAGTCATCATGCTACACACCTGTACTTCTTTCATTACTTCACACAGTGCTCTCAAAACTCCTTTCAGAACCTGTGTACAGATACATCTGACTAGATGATCATATCTCTATAGGTGAAACATCTGCGGTGTCTTCTACATTAGAGTCTACCTGTTTATAGTTGGCCTAACAAGGAGCCAAAAGAAAATTTTTCAACACTATGGTTGCAGAATTGTATCTCCTGATATTTTGAGATACATTTTAGAAAGTGATTGTTTATTCTGAAACAGCCAGCATGACGGCATGTTGAAGGGCTTGACTGATTTAAACTCCCCATTTTAAACCCTTCAATCAAGGTGTTGTTGGAAAAGTTAATACTGTAGATGCTTGAATAGGTTAATTCAAAAGGCAGCAACGACCCATGTTTACTCCTACTGGGGCAGGACGCAGACACTCCTGAGAGATTTTATCGGCTATACTGGATCTTCAATTTAAAAAAAAAAATCTTGGAATGGATTACCAAAAAAACAAACAAAGAGTATCTCTTTTTGGACATACTGGTGTATTGGTGTCCATAACACTAAGTGACAAAATCTATTTTGACTTTATGGCCAAGAATGACATGACACGGCACACAATGGAAAAACCAAGGTGTCAAAAGAAAACTTATTGCAAAATGGCTATGGAGTTGTGGAAAGCTAAACCAGCTACAGTATTTTAAATTTAATGTGCAATGATTTTAAGCAGTGAGGAAGCCCATTCATGGCCCAGTAGTTAAGGCCTTGCGTTTTGAAGGTTATGAGCAAGTTGCCACTGTTGGGTCCTTGAATAAGGTTGTTACCCTTCATCTGCTCAACTCATCTGTATTTCACATTGGATAAAAAGAATCTACCAAAATAATTATTCTCTAAAACAACTCTGACAGTTGTGATCTCAAAAAAAAAAAGTGCTTGGAAAATTTTTCAAGTATGTTCTGCAGTGACTGAAAGCTAACAAGGAAAAGATAGTGTAATAGGATATACCAGGACATGTGATAAAATGTCTAGGGAATAAAGGTGTAAAACTGATTAACGTTTACAGAAGACTTCAAGCACAGTACTTCGATTAGACTCCTAGCTGCAGTAAAAAATTCCGGATTTAAAGAAGGCCGTACGACCGTGAATGGCAATCCCAGTCGAGGTGGCTCAGAACCCACTGCAGTCGTTCTTGTGAACATTCAGCAAGTGTGAACCTTGAAAATCAAATCAAAGGACAACTTCTGGTTTTTGCAGGACAATGCACAACCTTATACTGCCCACCACACCATTTGCACATCACAGGAAATCCCCAGTATAGTCCTGAAGTTGTTGCAATCCATTTCCACATGTTTGGGGCATTAAAGTAGTTCTTTGGAGGCTGGTGTTTTAGACATGAAGCAGGTAGACCGATCTTGGCTCTAGCATACTGAGAAAACTTTCTACCTTGGAAATAAAGGTAGCTTTTACTCTAATAACTGTGTTCTGTAATTCGGTGCAATCAGAAGTCCCAGTTTATATTTTATTTTATTGTCGTTCTTTTGAGAAATCGGTTCTCTGGTTTATTTCATTGCAGATTTATTTCTGGTCAAGTGATGGGAATCTTTCTTGCACACATACAAATGTCATAAATAAGTATCCACATACTTCATTTTGGCAAATACTTCAATAATTTGATTGATTTAAATGTGTCCCTGTCATTTCTGAATGAACTAGAATACTGTCATTAATATACATTGATATTTCATACACTTATGCTCAATAACAATACATAGGGTTTCAGTTTTTTCCAAGGTTTTTAAAATGTTCTAGGAAATTCACGTGAATAAATTATCATAATCTTTCATTGGACATATTGAAGCAATGCACATGATACAAAAGCAGTGTGTGGTCTACTTCAAAGCATAACGGCTACGGGTCAACGTAAGGGATAAAAGGGATTTTTTTTATGTACTGTAAATAGAGCCCTGGTTTAAGAACCATCACACACACTTGATCTTTCAGGTTCATAAACCATTTTTCCACCTAAAGCAAAATATGAAGAAATGTTACACATAAATGCATGTTCAAATAATACACCTTTCTAGTAAAATTTTAAATTTCAAGATTGGCACATTAAAAGATCTGTTGTTTATGTTATTTTGTTCTGACATGCGATCAGGAAATTAGAGGTGAGGTTGAATGAGGCTGACTGTTCCTGCAGTACGAGATTATGCCAAGCACACACACACACACACACACCTCAGGCACTTTTACATACCTACTATTTGGTGTGTGTGTGTGTGTGTGTGTGTGTGTGTGTGTGTGTGTGTGTGCGTGCATGAGAGCACAGAAGATGAAAGTGCAGATGAGTTGAAAATGAGAGAAACGTTTAATGTAAACAGTGCTGTGATTCACAGACAGAAGAGGGGAAGATTCAGGCAATTCAGCACTTGTCTACAAGTTTCCTTACCTTCATGGAACATTAGTCAAAGGAACAGCCATTGTAAATATCCACCATTAAAGTCCCAACACCATTAAAGTGAAATAAATCTAACTAATTTTAAATGTTCATCGTGCCCTGGTATTATTAATATCTATATGCACAGTCGAAGCCGGATGGTTTCATACATCTTAGCCAAATAAATTTAATCCCAGTGAACGTTCTTTGTGAAATGTCAGAATAATAGTAAAGAAAAAGATTATTTCAGCTTTTATTTCTTCATTACATTTCAAGTGGGTTAGAAGTTCACACATGCTTAGTTGGTATTTGATAGCATTGCTTTTAAATTGTTTAACTTGGGTCAAAGTTTTCAGGTAGCCTTATAAAAGTTGCTGGAATTTTCGCCTGTTCCTTATGATAGAACTGATGTAACCGAGTCAGGTTTGCAGCCCTCCTTGATCACAGTCCTGTCCTGGAAGTATAACTTTAGAAGTATGCTTGGGGTCATTGTCCTTTTGGAATCTGGCTGATGTCTTCAATATAACCACATACTCTACCTGCCGCATGATGCCATGTACATTGCAAAGTCCACCAGTTTACAATGTTTCAGTTTACCAGGTCAGGATGGTGTTCTTCAGCTTGCAAGCCTCCCCCTTTTTCACTCCAGACAATGATGGACATTATGGCAAAACACCTAATTTCTTTATATCCATCAGATCCATTTGAATGTGAATGTGCAGCTGCTGCTAGTCTTTTGTTGTCCTTTGCTGCTAGTCTCTGCTGCTCTCTATTCTTTTGTACCCGTTTCCTTCAGTGTTCTTCACAGGGTCCTTTGCTGTTGTTCTAGGACTGATTTTTACATTTCATTTAAAGTTGCTCTTCTTCATTACGTGGTATGATGGCTGTGTGGTACCATGGTGTCTATACTTGAGTGATATTGTTTGTACAGATAGACGTGGTACTTTTAGGTATTTGGAAAATGCTCCCAAGGATGAACCAGATTTGCAGAAGTTTTTGTTCTTTTACTGAGGTTTTTGGCTGATTTAAAGGCACAGCTGTTTAAAAGCACGGTCAAACTGAATTTATTTAAACCTAAATTATAAGTGAAATAATCTATCTGTAAACAATCGCTGAAAAAAATTACTTGTGTCATGCATAAAGTAGACGTCCTAACCAGGTTGCCAAACACATAGTTTGTTAACAAGAAATGTGTGGAGTGCTTTAAAAAAATCTGAACTTTAAACTGAAAATTTTAACTTCCGAATTCAAACGTACTGTAGGTGTGCATAATACACTTATTCACACTCACTGGAGCTACGCACTCACCCTCCTTCACTTTCTGCTTCTTCTGAGCTCTGCCCCTCTCCTCTGGCCGCTCCGCTGCTTCTCTTCCTCCTTGTGGGTGTAGTTCTATTCAGTGGACTTGCCTTGCGACTTCGTCCAGTTAACTCATCTCTGATGTGGTCTTGCAGGTGTGGAAGAGCATTCTTTAAGGCCTTCACCTCCTCTTTTAGCTCTGATACACATTGAATCAGTGCCCCTAGCCGATCCAGGACCTCAGTCTGGCCTGCTTGCAGCACTACACCATCTCCAAGCTGATGTGCGCTTCTGCTGTTTGACAGGTAATAGGTACTTGTCCCTGCCACCCTCACCGTGGCTCTCCGGCTCTGGTACCAAAAAGCAGCCAAACTGATCCCTGCAGCACCAGCCAGAACTCCCAGAGCCAGGAGCTTGCCATCCTGAGCCATCCTGCAGATATGAACAGATATAGTTGCTGTAGCAGTGCAACGTCAATATCCAAATTACAAATAAATTTTTTCTTTAGTTTCAAACCCCAAAGGAGTCATTTTGCATTTAAAACTTCCAACAATGCTTAGGTATATGGTTTTATGAGTAGACCTGCCAAACATGTAAAGAGGCTATTAATTGCTTGCTGACCCTCCTTTTTGCAATCTAGCTACATAGACAACAACAAAACTCTTAAGTTTTTTCCTTTTTCTTACTGCATTTGTGGATAAGTCTTTCCCAGAATGTTCAGTCAAATATATCGGTTTATAGTAAAGGTATTGTACATTTTCAAGATTTACATGATTGTAATAACCACAAAAACCTGACAGTGCACCACTGTTTAGCTATAAGAATTGTTTTGTAATAAATATCTGGATGAAGAAACAAGGGAGGTAGAAATTAATCATCCACCTGTCAGCACAAGTAAAAGTATACAAAAGCTACACATCCGAACTGCTGAAACTATACTGCATGCTATAATGGCAAGTTGAAAGCAACTGGGAAAACCCCTATCGCCTTCATGGCACAAACTATCATTTATCGTCAGTGTAAAATGGTCAGGGCTGCCAGGAAGCCCTCATGTGTGTGTTTCCTTCTGGCACTCCCTTTTAGTTATGCTGTCATAGTCGGTCTCCCAGAGTCCCTACTTGCACTCTGCACTAAATATACATTCACCCTATACATATACCTTACTTAAATGTTCTCTCTCGGTCTGTCGAGCTACTGTACAAATGTCGTTCTTGAGCTCAATGGGATACAGACTCAATCTGCCATCCAGAACATTCTGATTCATGAAACATTAAGCATCCAATAACCAAAGGGGACTCCATATTAACCTAAATACCTCTCCTGTTATACTGAACTTCCACCCCATTAACACAGTATGAATGCAATCCCTAAGAATCCCTGCTATCTGAGTTCACACAAATGAGGATGGGTTCCTTGTTGAGTTTGGATACTCTCAAGGTGTCTTCCTATTGCCCTCTCAGGGAGTTTTTCCTTGCCACCATCGCCCTCTGTACATATTTCCTCACACTTTACAAACTCATTTCCATTTTCTTTCTGATTCTGTAAAGCTGCTTCGTGACAACGACCATTATTAAAAGTGCTATATGAGGGGATATCAAAAAGTTTTGAGATTCTGGTGTCCTTCCTCAGATGCCTTAAAACCTGGCAGTAGAATATGCTATTGACGGCCTGGCCCCTTAGTACAACTTAAAAATGGACAATGTCACGAACGTCAAAAAAGATGATCATGCACTTGCTCAAGCTGTGGACCTGCCTCGCCTTTTTTGTTCATAGAGATGATGGGTTCTTCCACTTTAGAGACTGTTGTTTCTTCTTATGGTTGTACTCATACACCAAGTTTCATCACCGGTAATGATTCTCTACATAAATTACAGGTTATCCACAGCATGCTGACGAAGTTCTCAGCAGACTATGACGTGATTTCCTTCTGCTTCTGGATCAGCAGCCTGGGCGCATGTTCAAATGACACGAGGATTTCCTGGACTGTTCCGTATGACACACTGACAATGATGTGGATTGGTCTCCAACAATCATCATGCACAAGTAGTGGAATGGTTTCGACATTTTCAGGGGTTGAGCTCGTTAAAGGTCTTCCTGATCTCTCGTCGTCCTTCAGTGATGTTCTTCCACTCTTGAAGCACACGTGCCAATCATAACGCCTCGAACGATTCATTGCAGCATCACCATAAACTTCCCGAATCATTTCAAACGTCTCTGTGGCAGATTTACAGAGTTTCATGTTTGCACTTTGTTCTAACTTACTGTCCATGATAAAATAGTAGACGTGGTAACGCATGTGGTCCGAATAGCACCAGTTGCACACCGAACAATATCTTTTGGTACACTGACTTATGTATTAAGGCCGGTGCTCCGTGTGACTGTGCTGCCATCTGTTGATGTGTTACAAAACTAGTCTCGAAACCTTTTGATACCTGAATTAAACTGAATTTAATTGAACTAAAATTTTTCATTTCACCTATACATAACACTGTTCATATAACACATTTGCTCTTTCAAACTATTCCTGTTAGAGTACATTACATGTTTCCATAGTTATCAGGTTTTACCAAACAATAAGCAACTAAAATACCAGCAACACCACAAGAAAAAAAAGAGACGACCAGCTTTACTTGGACCTGTCACTTAAGTTTTGGGACATTATTAAAGTATTACCAAGCTGTGCAGCAGTCACATGTGAGTTTAATTCACAAACACACCTTACAGGCTCGTCTTGTTTTAAAATTAGACATTTTTTGTGACATGCCCCGTGTCTCGTTTCGTAACATTATAATGAGCGAGGAACAGCAGAGCTCCCTGAACACACCTCAAAATGCTGTCATTATCTTTAAAACCATCGCGCTAACTAGAACTAGATAGCTAACAAGCTACCAAAACGGCATTTAGAGACGTTAGAAATAATGTGACTAAAATGACAATTGGATATAGACATTCCGGAGATAAAGCGTAAATTTAAACACACATTCACGACGGTGTGCGTTTAAAAAAAACTGTTTACAAACACAGATTAATGCTTACTGCTAGGCAACTCTCCCGTGGTTGACACTCCGCTGTGCAACATCAACAACAGTCCTGACGGCGCAAGAACTGTAAGAATAAAGGTTCCGCCAGGCGAACGGCAACATTTCTTCATTACACATGTCGTAAAATATACGTTACATCTTTGTACAGTTATTATATAAATAAACGTTTTCCTACTCTAACTTCCAAATTTACTTCCAAATCTGATCACTCACATGTTTCCATATAACCAATGAACATAATGAAACATTTTAGCCAAGCTAATATTATGAAATTCCTAATATTAGCAATATTAGCTTGGCTTATATTATGAATCAAGTTAATATTATGAAATTTAGCTCTTTACAAAGATTTTAGCCAAGCTAATATTATGAAATTCCTAATATTAGCAATATTAGTTTGGCTTATACTATGAATCAAGCTAATATGAAATTTATCTCTTTACAAATAGTGCTATATGCCTACAGTATATAGCAGGAAGCCTTTTTTTTTTTCTTCCATTCACACATTGTCTACACCACTTTGTCCTATATATAGGGTCACTGGGGGCCAGAAGCCTATCCCAAGAGACTTAGGGCAGGGTACACCCTGGACGTAATGCCAGTCCATCGCAGGACACATACACATCCTGTATGCATACACACACACACACACACTACAAACAATTTGGGAACGCCAAATAGCCTAATCTGCATGTCTTTGGAAATTGGAGTACCTGGAGGAAACCACCCAAGCTCGAGGAGAAAATGCAAAAACAGGCAAATATCTAGAAGAACTTGATTACTCACTCACTCATCACCTATACTCTTTAACCTGTATACAGTGTTGCAGCGGACTGAAGACTATCCTAGAAGACTTACCACACACACACACACACACACACACACACACACACACACACACACACACACACACACACACACACAAAACGGGCAATGTGTGGATGCCAAGTAGCCTGTGCAAAGTCCACACACACAGAGCCAAGGTGGGAATCAAACCCAGTCCCTGGAGATGCAGGACGACACTAACCACTAAGAAACCATCCTTCTAGCAAGGAACATCTGTCATTTAAATTATGCCAATCATTAATAGGTTCAATAAGTTAATATTTGTAGGCCTACTTACTTTGTAGTCTAAATTCGTTCCTCTCAAGCTGGCAGTCATACAGACTAATATCTAGAAGAACTTGTAATACCTATAAACCTAAGGTAATACTGTACTGGGTTGTTCCCTGAGCCCGGTATGCAAACCATATGAATAATAATAATACACACTCACAGCAAAAAAGCAGCATTCTATTCCCTGTATCTGTCCCTGTTTTTAACCTGGTTACCCAAAGGAAACACCTTTATAAGTGTTTACTAGATGATACTTGGAGAATAACCCTAATTCGACCATGATTTCAGACGGTAATAGACAAAACAAAAAGGCAAAGTTCATCACAGTCACTTATTAACTGGTGTGAGTGTAAGTCAGGTAAGGTTGACTAAAATGTTGCAGAAATAGTAAAAAGCAAATAAAAAATATTATGTAAATCAGAAAATAAAAGATAGATAAAAGTCTATAAAAAATAAACTTACTTGATTTAAGCAGAGGACTGTGGTTGTGATATCTGTTATCCCTGCGCAGCTCAGTGTGCTGGACTATGGTTTATACATGTATAATCTGATCAACCTTGAACCATGCTGCCTTTCCAGCAAGGCTGCTCAAACTGACGGTCAGATTCTGATGTTAACTCTTGGTGTTTAATATTAACTAAGGAGGACCCTTTTTGAAGAAGATTTATATAGGACGTTATGATAGGACAGCATAAGGTGTCCAGTAACTTCTAAAAGTAGTGGGATTAAAAGAGGAGAATGGACAAGAAAAAGCTAACCTGGCCATAAAACAATTTGTACTTTCAAAATGTAATTTTCAAAACAGTAACAATTATGGCTATGATTTAGTGGTATTAGGATTTTGATTGCATGTACGCCTGCGATGGACTAGCACCATGTCTGGGTGTTTCCCCCCTCATGTCCCGAGTGCCCTGGTATTGGCTCCAGGACTCTATTGGCTCTGCCCATGTACAGGACAACCTGTATAGAGAGTGAGACTGCATGTGTGTGAACATGGTGATTAGACTTGTTCTGACCTAAAACACTGCCCTGTTAAATTGCATTGTAATTTCTTTTGAAACATTTAGACTGAAAACATTTGCAATCAATTGCATACCTTCAGATATCTACAATTGGTTTTATATGCTGTACAGATAATTTTTAAAAAAAATTTATAGAAACACAAGGAACGTATACGGTGCACGTAAACAATTCAAAGAAATATTTATTCTCATTGCTGAAAAAGCTTTCTGTTAAGAGTAATTCATGTAACATATATGAAATGAATTGCAGGTATCAGTCTTGAGTCTAATACCAAGATCTACAGTTTTGGAGTTGCTCTGACCCTTTCGTCTAGTCATTGAAAAATTGTCCCTTGTTACAGTAATTACAGTATCAATATCTCATTACAAAGGCACCTGGAATTTGGTTGGATATATTAGGCAGCAAGTGTGCAACAGGTGAAGTGTGAAACCAGCAACAGGGTGATAGGTGACCAAAGCTCACTGATACACATGGGGCGTGAAGGCTGGCCCATGTAGTCTGACCCAACAGAGCTATTGTAGTTCAAATTGCTGAAAAGATTAATGCTGGGTCTTATAAAAAGGTCTCAGAACAAATATTGCATCAGTGTTTTGGTTACAGAACAGGGGACATACTCAGTATTAGGCAGGTGTTATAATGTTATGGCTTCTTCTTCTTCTTCTTCTTCTTTGTCTTTCGGCTGTTCCCTTTCAGGGGTCGCCACAGTGAATCATCTGCCTCCATCTAACCCTAT
>JAQMYK010000038.1:9290748-9302060 GCA_030014345.1 Clarias buthupogon
AAACAACCCCCCCCCCCCCCCCGCAAAGCTAAAAACAAACCAAAAGCAACAACAAAAAAAAAACAGACGAAATCCTTACAAACACAAGGAGAACATGAGAAAATCTGTACATACAATCATGTAAATACGCACTACTGTCCGATCCATATTAAGATAGATGTGCCCTTGACTTTATTTGCAAGGAATTCAATTTAATTTAATTGCACACTCATAGCAATGCATTTAAAAAGAAAAGTACAGTGCCATCTTTTGAATTTTGGAACTAAATTTTTGATGTGTTACCGTGAAGTATGCAGAATGAAGGTGTGAGATCGCGTTTATTAAGCTGATTTTAATTGCACACTCACAAGCAGATACTAAAAAATGTACAGCGCCATCTGTTGAATTTTTGAGATGAGCCAATGATTTTTAAAGTAGATTTTTTATGATATAAAGGCGCTTTCTAATTAAAAATTCTAATTAGCATATCTTCTCTTCCCGTGGGCCCACTGCGATAAAACAAAGCCTATATGTTACCTCAAGCTTGGCCAAATACACCTGTGAAAACCACATTAAAATTCATTCAGTAGTTTTTACGTGATGCATGCACAAACAAACAGACAAACAGACAGATGAAAATTCCAAAAACCATCTTGATGTGTTCTATTACTCATCTTACATCCCCCCAAAATAATTTTTTCAAAAATATCTTGTGATATCTCACTATATGCCAACTTTACAGTTTTATTATATATACAGCATATACGTACAGTAGGAGGTGTTGGATTTTGTATTTGATCCATGTTGTTCATTTTGTGTCCTGATGTGCTTTATTTTCAGTTACTGTAATTTAAGTTTCAGAGCCCGCACTCATCAAATAAAAATGTACCACTTTTAGTCCACATGACAGTGTACAGTATTATGAAGTTTGAAGTTTTAGTTATGTACAGCATATGTGAGTATGCAAAGCATCTTTTTTATGTTAGTGGATAGATATAATGCAATTGACAGTGTAGTAAACATCAAAAAATCCCCAGTCAGCTGACATTTATTAAACCTATCTCTTGGTCTGTGGAATGCTATTTACTGACCATACTGATAAGAAGAGGAGGATTTTCCGGATTCCCAAAAGGGAGTGACAGACAATGTCCCCTTGAGGGGTCTTTCTACAAATAAATAATTAAGCATACACTGATAAAATCTACTGCGATACTTATTCATTCCATTGGAATCACAGTGGTGGAAATGGTAACACTTCATTTAACACACTCCTAAATTCTAGGTTTATAACTTTTATAATAAAGTAATGAAACACTTTAATGAAATTTTGGATGACTTCCAGCTATTAAATCTATAGATACAGTATATAATAAGTAATTATTTTTAAATAAAAAAAATAATAATAATGTTGTTTTAAATAGGGAATGGTCATGAGATAATATACAGTAGTAAAGCCACAAGCTCCTTCTGCCCTTGAATTTTTAGCTTGTGTTACTTGAGCCCATACTTTGTGGAAACATTGCACTTAATACATTGTGTCCAGTTAATTATTTGGTGGAAAGAAATGATTCACTTTGGGAATATTCACGTTCCTACGTCATGCTTAGGTTTGATCTAATAATATAATTCAGCTTATTTCTCTGTCTCTCGTTTATATATATAAAAAAAAAAAACTATATTATATATATTTCTAACATTCACCTAAATTCATAACTATAATATGTAAAAGCACACAATATTATAATGGGCACGTACCACTTTAACCAGATTTGAATTTGAACAGTCTTCCAAATGGTTAATTCCAGTAAAATGACTTAAAACATGCAAATTAACTTCACTAATTTGTGATGGAAACTCTTAGACACACATGCCTTTTTGAATCTCTTTATTAGGTGACCAGTGCTGTGTTTCTATATTAATCCCTTTCTGTATGCAGTCACTGTACTTGCTCAGTGGACTGTCTAATTAGAAATCTAATGTGAAGTCTAATCTAATCCAATTATAAATGTGTTTAAGCCAAGATGATATGAATCAGAAATATACAGGCTTCTATCCTGTTATTCATCTCAATTTAACCCTCTAGCAGTGAATCATTGGAATACAGCTGCTTTTCTTCTTAAAGAAACAGAGACATTGACTTTTACTGCCATAATGGAACATTTCACATCTGCTACTGATTTCTTACATATCTCACGTAAGCTATGGTTTCTGTGACTGCATTTAGGGTGAGGCTCCAGGTTAGACTCAAGGCTAAAATCTAACACTTCAGTATCACCGGCAGTACATGACCAATAGTTTGTGGACACTTGAGAAGTACATCCATATTTGTGCCTTCCACAAATGGTTGCACATCTGTATAGAATGTATGGTGTGTTTTTTTTTTTGTAGCATTAAGTTAGTTAAGTTAAGCCTTTATTTGTCACATACTGTATACATTACTGCACAGTGAAATTCTTTCTTCGCATATCCCAGTGTAACTGTGGTCAGAGCGCAGGGTCAGCCATGATACAGTGCCCCTGGAGAAGATAGGGTTAAGGGCCTTGCTCAAGGGCCCAACAATGGCAACCAGGTGGAGCTGGGGCTCAAACTGCCAACCTGCCGATCAGCAACTCATAGCCTTAACTCTGAGCCACCACAACCCCTAAATTATCATTTCCCTTTACTGGAAACAGCATGATAAAAAAGTGTGGTTCATAAAAACTTTGTGTGCCAAGGTTGGTGGGGAAAAATAAATGTCCAAATATAACCTACAAGCAATATTTACATGCCCTGTGCATAAATATGATTGTTTATTGTACTAGACTCCAGCTTTTTTTTTGCTTTTGTTCGTAGGATAAGTATAAATTAGCTTGAGTTGCTCCCTTGGGTTGGCCTCATTGTGACTTCTTTTCTGTGGCTCTTCTGCCCTGTACCATTTTCACTCTGTAATAAGGGCCAAGTGTGCTGCCTGTTCTCAGCAAATAAATAGCTGTGTTCTACATCTGTCCTCCAGGGCAACTCTGATGTTGGTTCTCTGGGCCAACCGCAATCTGATTACAAGACAGAGGGGTCTGTGCAAGAGGTTACCAGAATTCTTCTAAGAAGTTTACTCCCTCCATAATTGGTCTTTTTCCTCTTGCCTAAGTACGTCAGATTCCATCAAGTACAGTAATAAGCAGAGCAATCATTCAATAATATATTCACGAAGAAAGGCTCCTCGCTGTCTTTACTTTGTCTTTTTTTATTATAACTAACCAAATGCAGCCTCATTTCTTTCACGTCAAAGGAGCTCCAAAGTGTGCAGTCCATCGACCTGAGTTAATTTAGGTGCATTTCTTAAGTGCAACAGGAAAACACTGCGCTCATGCCCGCTGTCAGCTGAAAATTTATTTGCGCATTAAGGGAGTGTGTTTCTGAGAAGCCTTGGTGAAAACCACAGCTGGCATTTTCAATGATTGAGTAAAAAGATTTTAAACTAGATTTATGAAAAGCATAAGAAGACATTTTCCTTTTTAAAAAAAATATTAACTTAAAGAATTCATAATAATAAAATATGGGAATGTTTCAGGGTCTATTAAGAGCAGTACACTTCATCATACAGTACGAACTAAAACCTACAGACAGTGGTGATATTATTTCTACTGACTCAATTAGCTGAAAACTTGACACATTCTCTGTCATACTTATCAAGCTGCCTCTTAGTAACACTCTATAAGTCTTGTCTCATCTCATCGCTTATACTGCTTTATCCTGTATACAGGGTCACGATGGGCCTGGAACCTATCCCAGGAGACCCAGGGTACGAAGCGGGGTACACCCTGGACAGGGTGCCAAATAATAGCAGAGTGCGCACACATACACACACCTTTGGACTGTGGGAGAAAACTGGAATACCCAAAGGAAACCCACCAAGCACAGGGAGAACATGCAAACTCCATGCACACAGAGCCAAGGTGGGAATCAAACCCATAAGCCACCGTGCCACCACTGTGTACGTAGGATTTTTAGGTGGGGGAAATTCTGATTTGCCAGTGACAGATAGAGTACCATACAGTATTGACTTTGCTGACTCAAGACAGAGAAAAAAAAGTGAAGAGCTGTGTACAGTATATGTAGCATGATTATATTTTTCTCCAAACAGGTCACAGCTGGGTCAATGGTTTAAATTGTGTGTGAAAAATGATTTCTTGTTAAGTAATAACTTTATACCTGTTTGTGCACAATGTATTCACATACCGAAGGAACATTGGGTTAAATTTTAGTAAAGTGTGATTTTATTTGTGTATGACCGGGCCTTGATCTCAGCTAGTCCTGGTCTTGGATTTCACGATGTTGGTTTTGACTATGACACTAGAGTTAGCTTTTATGTATGGTTTCTGTCAAGTGTCATGGAGGGCTCATGCACTGTATCCGACATGTATCCTTACGAACACAAAAAATACAAACATCTACAAAGAGTAAGAACTTTAATGGCAAAATGCATTTCAGAAAGGTTTCAAACAAATCTTATTTTCCAAAACTAGTCCTAATTAAACAAAAACAGGGATTTTAAGAAATTTCCTCAACTTCTTCCACAACCAAATCAAAAAGGAACCGGCAAAAACATTACTGCTTTTCCATGGGACCAGTTTTACCACATGATAGCAAATAAATCCAACTCATCAGCATGTACCTAAAATACATCTGAATAACCTCAGAAAACACAGACAGGCACTTTGTATTTTAGTGCCTAATGAAATTCAGTGATCTGACTTCAGTAGGAGCCGTTAAGCAGATTTCAGGTTTCATCCTGGAAAGACAGGCTGCACAAAGTCCGGTTGTTCTCCCTGCACTACGGAAAGGAAACTTTTTCGAAACTGGGAAAATCTAGTGCTTCCTTAGGCCACGTTTAGAAAACATGACATTTTAACGAATGAAAACACTCAGTGTCAGCCCGCGGATGACAGAGACATTCCTGGCTCCGGTTCACAAGTTGAAACAGTATTTTATTGTATCATTTTTTAAATTTCACAGGCTGAATTGAAACTATACTAAATAGTTCAAGTACAAGCAGCAAACCAGAAAGGGCAGCATGTTTTCATCAGACAGTTCAATACTGTACTGTATACAGTAGAAGTGGAGAAGTTGTTCTGTTTGTGTAGCGGAAAACCGTAAACATATTTCTTGTGCCGTATTGTATGCGATTCAAAACCATGTGCTTTCCACATGCCTGCCTCAATGAGATCACTCTTTGCACATCCTCCCCCAAGGCCAAAATGCTTCTATTCAGAAAGCTGTTTAGATGTTACCAAACGACGCCTGTTTTACTTAATTAGTGGGTGGCTCGACTTTAGCCCACCAGTCGGAATAACCGGCGCTAAAGAAACACAGTCATCCCATTAGCTGACTAAATGTGTTTCGGAGTACTGTAGGAGCTAAACGGATTATGAAGCGTCTGTGTTAGGAGTCAGTTGAAGGCAAGAGGAGATTTATATGCTTTTTTTTAAAATAATTGTCAGATGCTGGCACTGCAAGCACAGCATTTTAAACAAACCTGCAACAACACGTCAGAAGCTACCTGATCTTAAACGACCACTTATACACACGCTGTGCCTCTGAGGCACATACACACATACTGGTTCTGGCACATAAGTAGACAGCGGCGTTTTCATCTCTCTCTCTCTTTCCTCTCTTCCCACTTCCTGACGAGCAGCGATAGTTGCCAAGGTAACCTGTAATAAGGGAAAAGTGATGAGGCTTCAGCAAACCTGGTGTGCGTTTGTACTGGGAGCTCTGAGGAAGAGAGATATTTACAGCACTCGGGAACTTTAAACATGCTTGTCCTTTAAGGAAAAACCACAGTAGAGGATAGGCAGTAAAAAAAAGAAAAAAAAAACCTAAAGCGATTCCCACAAGAGCAGCCCTGTGGTGTGCTGTCGTGCATGTTGTCTGAAAGGCAACTCAAGGAAAACAAATGTTTTCTGTTGTAATGAGAGCAGTAAGGCTGCACTGCATCACTTACACATGGTTTAAATGGGCCCTGTTGTGCTCTATGTCATGTGTTCTCTCTGTGTGTGTGTAAGGGAAGAAGAAAGTATGAATGCAAGCATGGGAGGAAAAATTCCGAAACTCATTGATGTGTATCTGAATGTGTATTCTGGAAGGGAAACAAGACGGGGAGAGAGAGAGAGACTGATTGATAGCAAGAAATTCATACTTCTAATAGCAAGGGAGTGCATGCTTTCTGCTAGATTTACACTGAGGATTTTACTGTATGTATCTAAATGCAAAAGGGTGAAGAGGAGATAGAGCTACAGGAAAAGACAATGGGAGGATTGAGACTAGACGGAGGGAGGGAAAGAAACGAGCAAGAGGATCATCATCTCTTAACAGGACCTTATCTACAGTACAGCCAGCTCCACACTCTCTCTTCACACAGATTCTCGTGGATGGATGTACTGTAGCAACGATTCTATCAAGCTGAAAAACCACAGAAATAGAGGCGAGGCAAAGGGATTGCAAAGAGATATAGTGAGTAAAACAGAGAGAGAGAGAGAGAGAGAGAGAGACAGAGACAGGTGCTGTAGGAGGGGGAGCAGGAAGAAGAAGAAGGAGGGGATTTCTCCTTCAGCAGAACTGAGAAGAGAGAAGCCGCACACAGTTACGCAGAGGAATTCCTAAACAGCTGTCCGGCAGACCTACGTACTGCCTGTGAAAAACGGACATCCAGGGATAATAGAAGGAAAAACAGGGTGAGAGACAAGGAAACCGCTGTAGACTACACTACGTAGAAAGAATTTGGAACAGTAAAATTTCACAAGGCAAGACACGACGTCTGGGGGAAGAACAGAGAGGTTCATCTTAAGAAGATAGATACACAGGTAAAAAATATACATATATCAGACTGGAAATGATTGAGTCACAGGATATTCTGGCTATATACAGTAGGCATAATCTTTAGGGTATTACTAAAATTGTTGTTGAATTATGTATCTTTAAATCTGAGTTAACTCGTAAGCTATAAGAGGTATTGTGCTGCACTAATGCTTTGGGCTGATGTGTTATAAGTGTTTAGGAGCCATAATGAACAAAAAATTCCTTCTCATTCTAAGACTAAGAAATCAATGGGGTGTAGGATTTTGGGTTAAGAGGAAAGACAATATGTGCAATAGATTATTCAGTTTTTACTTCATACAGTGCATGCCACACACATGCTTGCCTGTATTTGCTGGTCTTTAAGTCTGAGGAACTCAGTGTAAAGTGGAAGCAATGACACGCAAGTGCTAGATGGACAGAAGTAGTCAAGCATGTGCCCACAACGAGATCTGAAGCATAGCAAAAAAAGCAACCTGATACTTTTCTGCAACTGCAGCAAACACATTCCCACTCGTTCGGCACACTAACCGCAATAGCCGTAGAGCTGCTATTCAGCGGCAGCCAGGAGAACTTGGAGAGTTCTCCCAGCTGTTTTGACATCCCCTTCGTGTTTTTCAGTCCTCTCATTTCATCTCCGGCACGCGGTGGGCCAAAGACAACATGGGGGCTGAGAACAGAAGGGAGGTGGACAGCAGGGTAGGGAAGAAAATAAAGAAAGAGGGAATAACAGATGAGGCTGAAACAAGTAGAATACTCGCTCCACCCTGGCTGTCTCGAAAGACTCAGAACTTTCTAGCCCTCAGGCCTCGAAAGGAAGCGCCTAGCCTGAAGTATAATTACAGCTCCCTTTATGTTACAAACTGGCAAGCCAAACTGGAGGAATGTTGAGAGAAGGTTGCCATTAGCCTATGTGCTATCAGCCTTTAATCTCTTTTATTACAGAGTGCAAAAGATGGGGTCTTCTGTCTATTTTGAACGTAGGAATTTTCAGGGTTAAGGGTCGGGCTGCAGAGACGGTTTGGTCACTCCAATGACATGCTTGTCATTCGTTTACTCAGAGACATCAGCTGTATATGTCTAGCAGAAGATCATCTGAGCGCCACAGTTGGACGGCTCTTAAATACAGCATCAGCAGCAACAACTGCCGAGTTCCAAGTAGCCACGACATTTTCAGCCAAAAAAGGCCAAGGCTAAAATAGGTCAGAGCGACACTCAGAGACAGCACTAAATTAAAGGCTGTCCTCGAAATGCACCTCTGCATACAGTGAGCTTAAACTGCTGTATGTTATCATTACACTTGTTTAGATGACAGCATGCTCATATTCGCTCTAATAATAAACTCACCCACATTCCCCGGCCGTGATTTATTTACCAAGAACAAATTTGCAAGCTGACATAAGTCAACACGAGGACCATCTCACTAGCCCCCATTAGGACCGCTCCTCCCTTTCTAAGCACCCATCTCCGTAATAAACATCACCCTCTTAGTGACTGGAGTGGATCCAGGCTTCGGCTCTCACTTAGCCAGCACAATCTGAGATACACTGATGACCTGCTGGCATGCAAGCCTTATGCTCCATTGTGGATGAGATAATACAGCACTGACACCTCTGAAAAGAGTGCGTGACAGAAAGGAAAGGTGAATGGATGGATGGATGGATGGATGGATGGAAGAGAAATACATAGTCATACAGTATTTTGCAGTAGAAGACATGAGCCTGGCTTTGTGGGTGGCAGTGTGGCAGCTGCTAGTCTTGAAATATGTTCTGCTAGCGGTTTCTCCACCCCAAATCTGACCTTAAGTCATGTTTATGAGGTCTTTTAGTCATATCCAATTTTAATGATGTAATGATGCTATTACTGTATAATTCATGTCGACTAAAACAGTCACAATAGAAATGGTTGGTAACATATTAATGTTAATATAACAAATATTGTAACCAGCATAAGGATCTATCCAGTGATGTAACCTTTAAAGCAATATTAAAAGTCACTCTAACATCTACCAACTGCCTAAATGTAAATATATTTATCAATTTATTGACCAAAATGTTTTTTATTAAGCTTAAAATTTACTTTAATGAATTTTATAATAAAAGCAAAGATTAAAAAATCAAGTTCAAATTAAAAAATTAGCATAAAAATGTAGACTTTTTAAATTTTAGTATTTTTGTTTATTAATGAACTATATATTATTTAGATAGATTGGAAATTATAATTTATTATATAACCTTAACTTTTTTCAAAGGTTTATCACTTTAAAGCTTATCAAAGGTTCAAAAGTTCTTCAATAGATGTTCATACAGTATATCTACTGTATGTCTTCTTAGCAACGTATAGAATTTTGACTGGATAAAAATTGATAAATACATTTTTTCTGTTGTATGTTCTACAGCTAATATTAAACGGTTCCTCAAGAGAGCCAATCTGAAGAATCCTTAATGGTTCCAGATGTAGAGAAACTATGAATCTGAAACAGTAATGAATGATTATGTGGTTGTTTCTTTGTGGTTGGCAAATAAGGAACAAATCAGATATTCGAGTGCTGTATACAGTACATACAGTAATTAGGTTGTTCCACCCTTGTGTGTTCTCGCCCTCCATTTGCCAATTCCATATCTTAAAATCTGGACAAGCGACAGATAGAGGACCAAGGACACAAGCTGCATGTTCCTCGTCTCAATTTTGCTGTTACCGTTTCTTTAAAAATGTGGTGTGAACTCCATGGGATATAAATCCTGTTGAATGTTTTCAGTCTTAAAATTTTAGAGCCAAGATTTCTTGAAGCACTGACAGAACGTGTACTTATTTGTGAAATTCCTCATATGAAACTTGAGCGTCGAGTCATGCTTCCCAGGCAAAGTTTCAGATTTACTATGCATGACATGTCTTGACATCAAATCCCACCTCAAAGAGTATTACTGTACTGTATTTACTGACATGCATCCATCATGGTATTTGCTAACTTCCGTCCTGCTTTAAAAAGCACCCTGCTCAGCTGTTAAGGGCATTCGCGTTGAACCTTGAGCCCTGACAATTTACTCATGAGAAATAACCCAAGTGTAGATTTTGTCTTTCAGCATGTGAGAGCTCGTGAGAGATGAATCATCTAATAATGCTAATAGCTGTGATGACATTTTTTCAGTCTCGGCACTGCAGAAAAAGCTCTCTCTTTGCTCTCTCTTTTCACACATACACACAAAGACTTAAACACACAAAGTTCCTATTAGAAAAGAATGTGGATGCTGATCACGGGTGGGGAGGGGGTGCTTGTGGCACGCGACAGGCCAGATAGTTGGTGTGAATCCAATTTGCTTCCTCGCTAGAGAGAGCGCATCTAGCCAAGGGTAAACTTGAAAAAACATATTTGGAAGTTCAAGGGATTATTCCAGAGACAGATTAAGAAGGAGGATAGAGGTGAGTGACCAGACAGGGCGATGAAGAGTTTAGCTGATTGTGCGTTTTCTTTTCCCTCCATGTGTTTGTCTTTCACACTAACACATGAAACCTCTTCACCCACAGTTTCACAATGCCATATAATATAATGACACTAATTTTAGGCTGGGACAGCAGGAATACTGACACACATTCATTACCGTATGCATACACATTCCTTATCCATCCATAAAGCTTAGGGAATCTATATATAGCTCTCTGGATGCTTGTCAAGTGAGGTTTGGACTATTTGTGTTGAAATGCAGCAGCATCTAAAACTGTCTTTAACGACATGTGGACTTTTTACTGACTGGGCTGTGCGAAAGGAGAACACACACACACACACACACATACACGAATAGAGTAGGCTAAAAAGAACAATGGCACTCATTCAGCGCATGTACTGTAGGAAGGAATTGCAGTCATTGTCTAAGTACCATTCATTTTCCCTACACAATGCCACAAGTACTTTACACCACTCTAGCGTTAACCTTGATGCTGTGTACATGCACCATAAATTATTAGCATTCTGCCACAGTCAAGTCATGTATCCTTAGGAACTGGAACAACTGCTGTTTTGTAAACAGATTGGAATTTCTGCTGTTTTGTCTGTTTTGGCTGTTACTTCTTGTGTTCAGGGCAAAGGGAGCACAGCACTTAAGTTTTAGTGTCTTGTTTCAGCCAAAACGCTTAATATCATTTTCATTCATGTGTAAGCAGACGAAAAATCGTATCAGTTATAGAAATGGCAGCGATATCTATTCGTCTATTCATAGCGCTAGGTGTTTTTCTGATTGAGGTCTTGGTTGTAAGTAAAGTCCTGCGCTCTTCTGCTGCAGGAATGTGGATGTTTTTTCAGTCACGCTCATTGCGTGTGGACTTGGCCCAGCCACTACTTTTGTGATAGCTTGCAGTCTGTCGGTGAGGGTCAGCGCTTAGAGGTTTCGCAAAAGTAAATATGTCTATAAATGGGAAAGTACTCTGCCGCTCTCTCTCTCTCTCTCTCTCTCTCTCACTCACTCACCCTCCTCATCTAGAAATATATCCACACTAAATGTTCTAAA
>JAQMYK010000038.1:9405233-9423852 GCA_030014345.1 Clarias buthupogon
TAAATAAAACAGGGAGCTACACAGAACAGCACTTGTGAAATTATGTCTAGCCTGGTCCAACCCCAATATACAATATTTTACTGAACTCACAATAAAAGGACCATTAATACAAATAAAATGGCATTCCTTAGGTGTTCTTTAGGATTTTTGGATGCATGTGGGGAAAGGGGACAGAGATTTAGTCCAGTGGATTGGTATGCTTTACATTGTATATTCACGTGAAAGGCATATAAGACTCACTTTGTCTGACTTAAGAACAAATCGGACTTACGAACGTGCTCTTGTTCATAAGTTAGAAACTACCTGTATTTATTTACACAAACTTAAATTGAAAAATGGGATTGATGTGTTACTAATTGTACAGATTGGCTGTACTGAATGGTGGTTGTAATTTTAGGGTGGACAAGTATGGCTAAAGGACAAAGATGCCACACAGTGCAAACTTTGTGAGAAGGAGTTCTCCATTTCCAGGAGAAAGGTCAGAGCCACAGAATACACCTCTTGTGTGCTTTACCATTTCCATTCTTACATTGCAAAGAAATGTACTTGATTTAATAAAATGATTCAATAAATAGTATTTTAAAGTATATTTCCATAATAAGTTAGATTGTCAGGCAACTCCAGTGAAAGGCTTCACATGCTATCCTCTTTCTGTCCTCCCTCCACAGCACCACTGTAGGAATTGTGGAGAAATCTTCTGCAATGCTTGCTCAGATAACGAGTTACCCCTGCCTGCTTCACCAAAGCCTGTGCGAGTATGTGATACGTGCCATGCGCTTCTCCTCCAGCGCTGCTCCTCCAATGCCACATAAGACTTAACCGGTGTGTGCTGCCCAAGCAGCCGGCTTTGGCTTTAACTCAAGAGTGCCGTGTTTCCCTGCAGTGTGTCAAGGTATAGCACAAGTGACCAAAATGGCATTTCCCAGTGTTTGAAGTTTACATTTCACATGGCAGTCCTCCCCATGGACCGCGAGGTAGCTGTTTAATGTTAAGTGCTCGATGAAGGACATGGGTATGGTGAACGTACTGATTCAAAAAAATTTTTTTTTAAAGATAATCAACTGCCTTTAGCACTACAACTGAGCAGCACTAAAGTGTACTAAGATTCCAAACAGGTGAACGACATTCCAGTCTCTGTTCTGAGGAATGCAGAGTGAATAGTGCATTCTTTGTATAGTGTTTAAAAAAATTGTATTATGGAAATACATTTTGCATTTTATTTAAATTTTGTATTAAAATGAATGTGTCCCTGTCTGAGAAGCACCATGCCTCTCATATAGGAAAAGTATTTCCATATGGCACTAATGTTTTCAATGCTGCTCAAGTGTGATTGGGACTGATCCATGAAAATAACAGCAACAACGTCCTGAATGAAGTATTATTCCACATTCTAGTACATTACAGGCTGTGCCTAGATGCCAAGACATGTTCCAGAAAGTGCAGCTCTAGCCTGCTACATACTTGTTTTATATGTTTATTATGGTTCATCTTAATGAGTTTAAATGTAAACTGTTATGGAAACAGTTGTTAAAAGTTTCAAATATTGAGATGTATGGAACCGTATACAGTACATTTCTTTAATCACTAAAGCAAATACTTGCAGTTTCTGCTCCTGTATTTATTTTTTTTTTACATATAAGGTTAGACAAATACAATGTAGGGCTTTGCCCCTATTTGCAAGTTTATAGCACAGATATCTAATAGTTATCTAGGTATCTAAAATGTTGACCACTGAATATATAGAGCTGAAATAATTAAAGTCACAGCTACTGTGCTGGATTTATGATGATTTAGGTAAATACATATATTCTACAAACTCTCGCTTCCAATCTTATTTAACATCTGCTAATTTGCTAACAGATGCAATCTGCTATTTCAAAGATGACTCCACTCACTGCTCACCATTGATCAAATAAACATTCTTTAATTTCAGACATTTGTATCATGGGTACACAAATAGCATACATCAGATTAGGAGTGAAAAGTTCCTGACATCCCTAAAGAGAGCAACCTTGAAGGTCTCACACAGATTCACTGATTTGCATTTTTTGACTGAACACAAAACAAATGTACAAATGTTTATTCTGAAAGCAATACTTTAAACATTGGAAGTTTTAAATGCAATGGCCAGCAATGATCATTTGAACAGCAATAATTCAAACAGGAACTCTGCATTCAACATAACTATCTAAGAAAAAAAGTTAACAGCCAAATAATAATCATTGCTGGGGAAAAAAGGCTTACAGATCTTAAAAGATGGCAGCCCATCACAGTGTCCTCTGAGATTGCAGAGCTACGTAGATGACAACATAAATCAACACTAATAAAACTTAAACACAGGAGAATCAGATATAAAATTAAGCAAAATGTACAGTAGCTGGTCGACCTATATATAATTTTTTATATACTTCATTTATACTTTAAATTCCACTCTGACTGGAAAATATTCAGCTTCAGTTTTCTACGAATTTGTGAAAACACCTCTATAACAAAAAAAAGAAAAGAAAAGAAACCCTTCCCGGTGAAAATTATTTCTTGTAAAACGGTATCTTCAGTACATGCCCCTTGGCCCGCTTCCTCGAGAGCCCATGCCCCCAGAGTTGCCATAGTAACTGCCGCCTCCACGACCTGGGTACCAGTAATTGTTTTATAGAAAGGAAATAATTACATGCAACTGCCTGTTAGAAAAGTTTTTTTTTTGTTTTTTTTCACAGTGCACTTAAGCAGTGAACAAGTGATACTCACCTATTTCAGATGCTCCGCTGGAGGTTGAATTTAAAAAAAGCTCTATATAGCGGTGCTCTACGAGGGGAAATAAGAAAACCGTAAGAGAAATGCAGTATATTTGAAGTTGCAATAGGGATATGAGAATTTGGACAAAAAAAACAGGAAGCACATACGCATGTGATTCTTGTCCTTTGACATGGCTGATACAGCATCTTCATGTGTAGCAAACTCTACATCTGCCTCTCCTGTGGACTTGCCGCTTGGTCCGACATCAATGTGCACACGGACTGGATGCAGTGGTGCAAAGAACTAGAACAAGAGATATTTTTACCATCATGCTAATCATAAGGAGGATTCTGAAGGTGACAAGGACCCTTTAGTATGTCTTACACTGGCTATGTCTGACTCTGTTGCACGGAACGGCAGTCCTCTCATGTGCACAAAATGTCCACTGTGAAAGCCTGAGCCTGTGTCCCCTCCACCATAGCCATGGTTTCCCACTCCTCTTCCACCTCGTTCTCCTCTGGCACGCTCTTCAAACATTCCATTACCGAAGCAATAGTTGTTAAAACCATTGTAATTGTCAAAGCCACCATAACCTGCAGAACAGAGGCAAGTTACAAAACTTCAACAAAAAACAAAAATCATCATACTTTATTAGATTCTCTCTGGGTTAAGAATGAATGAAAGCTAAATTAAACTTTTCACCTAAACATTAATAGAACTGAGCCATATGATCAAATTAATCTGGGGCACAGAATCCATGTGTGGCTTGGGGGCAAAAAGGTTCAGTCGAACATTTGCCTGCCACAAACTAATGCTTAGCAATTACTTTAACCCCTACTAATTTTAGTTTCTTAAAAAAAATTGAGCCAAACTTTTTTTTTTTTTTTTAAACCAAGCAAACTTTTATAGGAATATAGAGGAAGGGTTTGTAATTATATTACAAAATGAGAAGTTTCACATCTCTGTTCATATCACTTCTTAGTTCACATTTTTCACTTTTTAAGTCAATTCTGAATAAATACATACCACCACTGTAACTACTTCCACTGCGCATCTGCTCCAGAACAGCACCTCCTCTTCCAGGACCAGGACCAAAGAAGCCTCCACGGCTCATCACTGGTCTGTCGTAGGGGCTAGGCCTCTGTCCCATCATCCTCCTCGGGACGTCGTAGTATGCACGGATTTCATTTCGGCTACTTTTGAATATTTCTATGTACCTGAGTTTGTCAAAATGCAGAGTTTTAGCAACACATAAAACTTAACTGTTTCACAGAAATGATGACAGCTTAGTGAGTCAATGTCCCCAAAACCCATGATTTATTTAATTACCTCAGCAAACAAAAATGAGTGGATGTTTATAAATCAGAGGGAAGGAACAAAGGGCCTAATGCTACTCTCACTACAATTCTTTACTATGAGCAGCCTTAAAAAAAAAATCAATCCTAAAAAAAGGCTCCTTTGAATACAGATTAATGTCCCACCCCCACAAACATAAAATATAATGCTAAACATAATGCTCCTTCTTACATAATTTTCCACCCATGTTATTATATGTACACAAACATGCCAAGTTTAACATTTAGAAAACATTGTTATTAAAAGTATTAAGATGCATGACCCCCAATCCCACAGTACAGATATCATTAATCACCCAGCCCAGTCTTGCCAGCCCCACCTGTGCCCTATTCTTTCCTTGTGTTTCCCCAGAGCTTTTTCTGCTATCTCCTTTGAGGCAAACTGCACGAAGGCTTCCCCTGTGCTCCTCCCCTGGTAGTCCATCGGCAATGTAATCCCATTTGGCACGATTTTCAACCCTTTAACCCAAGGACAAATAACCCCACAGAGGGGGACATGTTAAATAGCAACATTCTCATGTGTAGAAAAGAAAAGTCCCCCCAAATTTAGTCCCTTACATCATCCCATACAGTGTAATCACACACATAATCCTTAGCAACATATTCACTAACAGTTCTGTACAAATTAAACAGTCATGTGTATGACATACAAATGGTATGTTAATTAGTGAGACTATGTTAGTCACAAACTAAAGATCAACATTTGGGAGAGCATAAGGTATTGACATGTTGATCTTTACTATGCATGAGTCTTGTATTAACAAAAATTTGATTTCATAGAAGACAGTACTCTCACAAAATCACAAAACTAAAAATAAAGGACAAATACTGATTAGAAATCATACCTGAAAAGAACTGAACTATCTCCTCCTTACTGCAGCCGAAAGGCAGTCCTCTGAGCTTCAGCATGCAGCCGCTGCTGCTGTCATAATCTGTCGGGCCGCAGCGTTTCAGCACCCAGTCCATTTCACTGCGGTTTGACTTGAACACTGCACAGTGTGATACACTCAGTGACTGCACTGACAGACATGCACATAATACACTCACAGTCTGACTTGGCCAGGTAGCACATTATTCAAAAAGGCAACTGTGCAAAGGAGATTATAATTAGTCATCAGGCTTAACAGAAAAAAATAGCAAGACAAGGAAAACGAAGGTTTTTTGTGTATGTGTATATAAACGCTATATAAAACGTTTATATACACATACACACAACCAGTCAAGAGTTAGGACACAACTTCTAACTATGGTCTTTCCTGATTTTTATTTCTTTCTACATTGTAAAACCATCATGAAGGCACGAAATATGCAATAATCTCCTTTGCACAGTTGATATTGAGATGTGTCTGCTCTGTAAAGCCTTCTGCTTTAATCTGAGGTGTTGTTAATACATGATGTTTGAAGCTGGTAACTCTAAACTCTAACTATTTTACATTTTTAAAAAATACTGAATCGTACCACCCTGGTTTTGATTAATTTCCTGTAACAGCACATCCTATCATGTTTTATTTTTTACATTATCAGGCTGTAAATGAGTCAACATAATTAGATTCAGAAAGGCAGCATCATGAGCAATAAACAACACCAACATAGAAATCAATGGCATAACTTGATTACCTTAACTTCTACAGCAAATAATTAACAGTATCAGCGTACTATGCATAGAAACACCTTGGCTTAATGTTTTATTTTGTGCACATTTTATTTTTGTCATACAAAAAAGAGGGGGGGGGGGGGGATTTTCAGTTTAAACACTTAATACAGTGCCTATTACCTTCAATATATCGATGACCCATATATTTGCGATCTTTTGAGAGAGCTTTTTTAAAGTCCTCAGCTGTTTTTAGTTCAATGAAAGCCTCGCCGCTGGGCCTGCCCTCCTTCGAGAAGGTGAAACACACCCCATTCACTTTACCTACAATATCACAGTCTGCAAAACAGGGGGGAAAATGTATAATATGGAAATCAAGACATTTGGTCTTCCTGGATTGCATTAGAAGGTTTTTGTTGATAAGAGAGAGGGTTAGACATGTCCATCACAATTATATTCATTCTCTTTGGAGAGAAAACAAATTTTGACTTTTGTCTGACCAGAAAAAAAGGAGGCCACTTCCTCCTGGGTACATGACCACGGTAAGCCTCGGATGCGCACCACATATCCCTCGTCACTGTGAGACATGGTAATATCAGACCTCAGGGCAGCTACTGAAATAAACATAGGAGGGGGGTGAGGGGGATCATGCACAGTTAGTGATGAGTTTAATACTTTAAGGCTTCGGGGCAACAAACTAGACTCCATGGATCCAAAGTCAACTTTATTGTCAATTCTGCTACATGTACAGTGCATACATATAGAGAATCAGTATCATAAACAACAAATAAATAGGATGAGCTAAATATGTCCATTTGCTCATTTATGCTCATTTATGATGCCTAGCTTTTCATGGGATAACATGGGCAACAGTTATGACTTGTCTCTTAAGAGACTGTCCCAATATTTTTGGAAATCTGGGTTGTATATAAAGAACGGGAATCACCAGCAAGCACCCATTATGATATTATTATGATATGTAGGTGTCGAGATATATGTTACAATTCTAAACTAAATATAGTAAATAATCCTAAAGGATTATAAAGGAACTGCGTTTTACCATCAAATAGACATAAAAAATAATAATAATAATAGAATTTGGAGTCAGTGTGTCGGTACATGAATTGCCCAATATACACACAGACAAGCAGCTGGCAGACGCAACTTGCAAAGTTGCTTCGAAGTTTCCGTCACTGGATAGATTATGATACTGTTTGTGTGTTATATTGCACACTTTTTATATATACAGTTAGATTAATTAAGATTTATTCCTTAATGCTCTCTTTTACACGGAGAGAGAGATCAAAGGGTTTGCTAATTTATTAATCTCAGCTCCCGTTGCTAGTTTGACTGGACTTGCTAATGTTGGCTAATGTCACACACCAAAAACTTTCACCGCCTACCATTTGCATTCAAAGTGGCCCATCAAAGCTCTGACAGACAACTAAATACCTAAGAGTTTGTCATTTTATATTATAATTCACTCAAACCCGCCTATAACTACATAAAATTCTGGGTCTTTCCCAAACGCACTACATTTCTGAGCGCGCGCAGGAAGTACGGCAGTTAGCTAGCTAGCAAAACTGCGTTAGGCTATTTCACGCTAGCTTAGCAAACTGGACCAAACTGCACACCAAATACTTCGGCAAATAACAGCAGCACTGGCTCTCACTATTGTCATGACGTTAGACCCGATTAACGGCACAAATAAACAGCACAAGGCAAAGAAGAGTAAATCTATATCCGACATTACCTGGTGTATTTCTCCAGTGTCTGAGAGCTTGTCCTTCCCCCCCACAGGTACTGAACAACCAGTTACAGCATAAACGGGGTTGCCAGACTCCACATAATCCCTGTTTTAAAAAGTTTTAATCGGATTATCCTATTACGTGTTTCATACGTATACATGCAATATGGAGCACAACATGCGTATTGGACTTCTAAAAATATTTTGTAAACGCGATATAGACGCATTAAAGATATTTATACATTTTGTTTCGAAACGTCCATGTCAAGAGGAACGAAACTGGAAATCACCATCTTTCAAACTTTCTTATGTGATCTCCACTTTGATTAAAAAGGGTGATTTGGTGTAATTTTACGTTTCTCCTTTGCAGAATCTATCAGTGTATATATATCTCTCGTGTCTATTTCGTTTTTAACGCTCTCAGCCATGTTTGCTCGAGTGATCCCTAGTCACGTGACTAGGCACGCCTGTCGTGCATCATTGTGCGTATTATAAATTCCACTAACGTGTTGGTGTGATGGATTTTTCATTAATGAAATAATTACTTTAATTATTCTTGTATAATAAAAAATATATAGAATACATCCTAATTTAAGTATGAAATGAAATATTCTGGAGTTCTGGAGATGTTAAATAATCAACAAAAACTGCAAAATTTCTGTGATCCTCCTTACGTTAATTATTAAGTGTTACTGCATACCTGCTTTTTTCATCTTAAATCATCTTAGATGCCTTAAAAAAAAATTTTAACATACCTTTAATAAATTTCACTTACAACCACAGTGTGCCACTGTCAGGCCGTAGAACTCGTTAAAGATACTGTAAATAAATGTTTAATATTATAAGCAACTAGAAATTTTAATTATATATTCTTGTTGATCATTATATTGATTTAGTTGATATCTGTTTATAAGAGTTATTTAAGATTTAAGTGCCTTATACCGATTGTGATATGTTAAGCAATCTGGCAACCCACCCTCAGAAATATCGCGAGAGGTGAAGATAGTCTCGTTTAGTCTGGGGTCGTTTTTGCAGATCAAAGTTCGCACGTGCGCACAATCATCAAATGCATCGAATCAGTTTAATTCATACACAGAGCATTAAATGCATTTCCACTCTGACATGGACTTTTGTCCCGTGTTTAATACAATAGCAATTATATATAAATAAACATTATAAAACTTTATAAACATTGAATTGTTCTCTATTCTTTAAAGATGCATAAACCACAACTATAAATATATAAGCAATGAGATAATTTGTGTATTGTAAACACTAATATACAGCAGTACTGACCATTGTTTGTATTCCAGACCCTGGAAGTGCAAGGCGACAGTGTTTACCACAAAGCTACTTTGGTGCCATCTACAGAAATACGCTAAATACCCAAAGGTAGTTCCATCACATGCATGTCACAATCGATTGTGACATGCATGTGATAGAACTACCAGTGGGCATTGGTAGTGTGTTTCCGGGTATTTGCACAGGTAGTTCCATCACATGCATGTCACAATCACCTTCCTCATTGAAAATAACAGTAGGCGGCATAACCATCAGCTTTTATGCTATACTGTGACGTCACAGTAGGCATACAGACCCCAAGGCGAGAATCGTACCTGGACCCTGGAGGTGCAAGGAGGCGCTAAGCTATTTTGCGGCCATATACAGAAATCCGCAGTGAGTGTTGTTTGTGTTTGAACAGATAGTTCCATCACAGGTGTGTCACAGTCGCCTTCCTCCTTGAAAGTAACAGTAGGCAGCATCACCATCAGCTTTTATGTCATACTGTGACGTAACAGTAGGCAGCTGTATTTAGGAGGAATGAAAGACTAAAGGGGTGGCGGAAATAAACTATTTAAAAAAACTTCCTGGATGCCAACTGCCGTAAAACCAGTAGAAGAAGAGAACCAGTTGGCAATGCCATCATCAGCTTTTGTGTCATTCTGTGGCATGTCACAGGTGTTGTAACAGTACCAAAAATGGGTACATCAGGTCGAGCTCATAGTACTAAAATCCCGGATCAGACCGTGACACATCTACAGCAACAGCGCAAACAACGGGCAAAAGTAAATGCTGCCAACACATTGGAGCAGCATGAGGACTGTCAGCAAGTTGAACACACACTGCATTCACAGGTATGGGTAGCATGCAGGTGTCAGGATCTGCTTGTGGGCGAAGCTGCGGGTAACCTCTAGTGTATACATATATATATATGAAGCAGAAATTCAGTTTGTTTGTTTGCTCAGGTAGTTCTGTCACAGGAATATCATAGGTGTTCCGCGAATGTTTCATTTGCCTTGATTTCCATTAAGCACTTATGCATCAGGGTTATAATGCGTCCATGGCCTGTCCCAGGAGTACTGTGGGCAAAGTGTGTTTATACCCTGAACGGGACACTGGTCCATTGCAGGGTACCAAGACACTTACACAATACACACACATCAGAATAAAATTTTTAAAAAATCACTCTAAAGTTATGAGGTGCCAACACTGTTCCCTGCATTCCAATGGACAGTAATAGCATACATCCTTGGATGCTTCTCCTTCAGTCATCTTGCAACGACTGGAGCCTTTAGCCAGGAGGTTGTGTCATCAGATGGTTACCAACGATCCCAAAGTGTTTTGACCCTTAACCATAACACTCTCCTGTTGGTGGGTCACTAGTGGTAGCCAGCCACTACTCACTTCCTCCTGGCTGCCAGCTCAACTCCTCCCTCCTGCTCCAAATCCAACAGGAGGCTCATTCTGCTGCCTCCCCCAGCCTTCGCACTGCCTTCTTTCTCTCAATCCCCCTCAATCCAATGTCTGACATCAGCTTCCATACTGATTGTCCTGGGAAGCCCCTACATCCCACCTTGACTGGATACAAACACGTCTGCCAACCTTTGTCCCTGCAGTTCCACACCAAGTCTTTATAGCGTTCAGTCTTCCTTTCAAACGCCTCCTCCCACCCCTCCTCCCACGGCACTGTAAGCTCCACTAGAATAATCTTCTTTCCTTCCATGGAGAAGAGGACTGTGTCAGGTCTTAAGGTAGTGTGGACAACATCTGGAAACTGGAGCCTATTAGATCTACCCTAAGCTCCCATGCTTTAGCAGACTGCAAAAGACCTTGGTTTTATTGGGCCCTGATAGCCTCCTCCCCTCTTTGACGAATGTTATTCCTGGTGGCGACTTGCTCTTATATTGACATTTCCTGGTTCTCTCCTGCTCTAGGATGTCAGCCAGCACAGTCAGTACTTTGTCATGGCTCCATCCATTTTTTCATCCTGTCAAGATGTGTGCCATTGTTCCCTTTTGCCCGCAGAGCTTGCATGATGGGTCATCCCTTATCCCCCATCTGTGCAGATTCACTGTGGTTGGAAGAGTGTCATAGATGGCCTTAAGCAAGAATGAGGTCCGGCATGGCTTAAGCCTCCATAGGTCAGCCCATGTCACCTTTCTCTTGGGGAGATCCCACCTTGTCCAGGCCCCCTGGGACCTTAGCTCCACAGCCTTTGCCTTCTTCCGCTCTTCCTCTAGGTCCCTTTTTTCCGGCTGGATCATGGCTCTTCTCTCCACAGGGTTGGCTTTCCCGAACCTATGGAGATTCAATACCAATTTTACATTTGAATTCATATATCCGGGTGATCATAAAGTACTTCCCTGGTTATGTAAAAACATCTTACAAATGATCCTAAATAGAAACAAAAATGTTATGGCATTATGTAGAATAATAAATAATATTATTTTATTGTTAGATTATTACTTTATGTCTAAAATTTGCAATAAATCATATGTACCTAGAGTTGCATTTGTGTAATATATGTTTAAAAACAGGGAATGCCTTTCTGCTCACCTTGTAGATCTTCTTCTATACCGCTTGTCCTGTACAGGGTCACAGGGGCCTGGAGCCTATCCCAGGTTACTTTGGCCATGAGGAGTGGTACACTCTAGTCAGGGTGCCAATCTTTAGCAGGGCACACACACTGCGGGCAATTTGGGAACGCCAATTAGCCTAATCTGCATGTCTTTGGACTGTGGAAGTACCCGGAGAAAACCCACTAAGCATAGGGAAAACATGCACACATGCACACAGACCTGAGGTAGGAATCCAAACTTCTAACCACCCTGGAGGTGCGAGGCCATAGTGCTAAACACTACACCACATTGCTTCTACCCTTTAGATCTTTGATTCATACTGGCAATTTGTTTAATGATGCAAAGATGGACGTCTGCAAAGTAGGCTAAATTCTCAGACATCAGCAGTCTGTAAACTATAAACTGCTCTAACTGCCATTAAATATGAGCCTATTCAAGGAAGCCTGGAAAATTTTTACTGAAGGTGCCAGGCACAATGCCAATGTGCTGACTTCATTAAATAACAGTGTTATGTACTGCTCCTGCAGTGTCTCACAAAAAGCTGATATAGTAGAAAGAGAATATAAACATTTAGACTATGATCATCCTGAACAGGAGATTTCACTTAAAATAATAATTAATTTAATTTTTAAAACATTTTTATTGATTACTTATGATGCAATCAACACCACTGCTGCCTTACACTAAACCTATTGAGCTGAGGTGCATAGTGTGGTGGACAATTCCACTTGTCATACGTATCAAGATGTTGGAATTTTAAAAAAGCTAATGTATTTTCTGATTTAATCTCGTCTGAGCATATACAGTATACAGGTGAAACTCGAAAAATTAGAATATCGTGCAAAAGTTCATTTATTTAATTAATGTAACTTAAAAGGTGAAACTAATATATATGATATAGACTCATTACATGCAAAGCAAGATAGTTCAAGCCGTGATTTGTCATAATTGAGATGGCATACTCAATATATAGCTCATGAAAACCCCAAATCTACAATCTCAGAAAATTAGAATATTACATGCAATCAATAAAACAAGGATTGTATATAAACCATATTGGTTGAGTATGCATACAGTATGTACTCAGTACTTGGTTTGGGCCCCTTTTGCAGCCATTACTGCCTCAATGCAGCGTGGCATGGAAGTTATCAGCCCGTGGCACTGCTGAGGTGTTATGGAAGACCAGGATGCTTCAATAGCAGCCCTCAGCTCTTCTGCATTGTTCGGTCTCATGTCTCTCATCTTTCTCTTGGCAATGCCTCATAGATTCTCTATGGGGTTCAGGTCAGGTGAGTTTGCTGGCCAATCAAGCACAGTAATCCCACGGTCATTGAACCGGGTTTTGGTGCCAAGTCCTGCTGGAAAATGAAATCAGCATCCCCATGAAGCTCGTCTGTGGAAGGAAGCATGAAGTGCTCCAAAGTCTCCTGGTAGACGGCTGCGTTGACCCTGGACGTAACTCTCTATTAATGTGCTTTGGTACAGCACTTTGGGAATATCCAACTTATTTTGAAATTACGTTTTGAAGCTTTCCCTCCTTATGGAGGACGTCAGTGATGGTTTTCTGCACAACTGTCAGGTCAGCAGTCTTTCCCATACTGAACCCGACTGAGACCATTTAAAGGCTCAGGAACCCTTTGCAGGTGTTCTGGCTTAATTAGCTGATTAGAGTGGGACACTTTGAGCCTCGAATATTGAACCTTTTCACAATATTAAAATTTTCTGAGATTGTGGATTTGGGGTTTTCATGAGCTGTAAGCCACAATCATCTCAATTATGACCAATCACGGCTTGAACTATCTTGCTTTATATGTAATGTGTCTATCTCATATATTAGTTTCACCTTTTAAGTTGCATTACTGAAATAAATAAACTTTTGCACGATATTATAATTTTCGAGTTTCACCTGTACAGTATATATGCTCAGATGGGGTTAAATCAGAAAATACATTAGCTTTTTTAAAATTCCAACATCTTGATACGTATGACAAGTTTCACCTGTATTTCTGAGGGTTTAAAGTGTGACAAGGTTATGACAAAGTATTTGATCTGTTTTAGAAGATAAAGATAAAAACATGGTGGCAAGGTAGCGTAGTAGTTTGCACTGTCATCTTGCACCTCCAGGGTTCGAGTTCGATTCCTGCCTCGAGGTCTGTGTGAATGGAGTTTGCATGTTCTCCCCGTTCTTGCTGGGTTTCCTTTGGGTGCTCCGGTTTCCTCTCACAGTCCAAAGACATGCAGATTAGTCTAATTGGCGTTCCCAAATTGTCTATTTGTGTGGCCTACACCTGTCCAGGGTGTACCCTGCCTTGTGCCCTTAGTCTCCTAGAATAAACTCCAGGCCCCTATGACACATTCATACAGTATCTAGGTCACATTAGCCAACCGGTTCCATCTATTGGCATGTTTTTGGTGGTCGAAGGAAACTCAAGAATATGAAAGAAACCTATATGAATGCTGGGGTAAAATGCAAAACCTCACACAGGGAGTAAACCCTGTACTAGATTGAACCAGGGACTCTGCAGCTATGAATCAGTAGTGCTACCATTGCACCATGGTGGTGTCACAGAATGTGTATATTATATTTGCTGTGGATGTTTACTGTCTTACTGACCAGAGTTTGGGAGTACTTCAGGATTTCTTTAAGAGTTAGTGACTATCAGTAATGGTCACCCTAGTGATTATCAGGCTGAAGAGAAGTGTGCCTGCAATGAGATTCACGTTTCTATATGTGTTTCATTCTGCTTCCTTCACTCTTTCCACTTTTACTCTGTTTACACTTTTTTTGTTTACTGTCTCTCTCTTATTGGCATCTAGAATTCTGTTGCCAATAAGTGTGCTCATAACACATACACTCAAAAGCTTTTGTCCTGATTGGCTTAATTATTTCACCGGGGTGGGTCATAACGGCCTGAGCGGCAGGCGAGGAGCAATGCTGGATGTAAGACAGGTTGCAGGGGAGGAGGAGGAGGAGGAGGAGGAGGAAGAGGAAAAAGAGGAGTCTAACTAAGCTGCATTAATCCAGTATGAAAGAATCACCAAAGCCTGCAGGATCTATCTTTTTAAAGGAGAGTGACAGTGTGAATAGATGAAATCATGATTTTTTTTTCTCTTTCTTTATTGCTCCTGAGAAAGAGGCTAATAAGGAAATAGGAGCAGAGGATATCCATAAGGTAAAGTTGCATGACGTTTTTTTGTAAGAGCTACAGTACAACAGAATAGATGAGAGGGGGTGGGGGGGAATCCTATTAACAAAAGTAGGTGATGCCCTGCTTAATCGTGTGTAAGGAGTGCATGTGTTTACAGAGAAGCTCTCTATTATTCTGGATAGGACCTGAAATCTGAAGTCTATTTTCTTTTTGGTTTGGTTTGGAGAACGATTAGTGATAACCTCTCTGCTGATTTGAAATCAAATAGTTTGGAGCTGATAATAAATTGATAAAAGAGATCAAAGATTTGAATCTGGTTACAAAGTTTTGGCAAATATATTTCTTTCATTGAATGCATGATTACAAAATGGATAATTTATGGTGTTGGTGTTTTTATTCCCCATGGCTGTTTCGTGTGTTCAGATGGCAAAATATACTTTATTTAAAGGTTCATATAGAAGGTGTTAGTGGTGTTATTAATTAATTAGCGTATTGATTTTAGACATCCAGTTTGCCTCTCTGTACTTTCCAGACAAGATATTATGTTTAATGATAATTCCAGGAAAGCTGTATTGTTTTTTAAGTGACACTCCTGTCAGTGAGAAATCTGATCTCACTGGATTTCATTAAGGCGGTGTGCATTTCACAGTGTTACTGGTTACCTTGGTGCATGCCGAGTGGATAGAGTTGCAACTGTGCAACTACAACTTTAAAGGGCCTTACACACCATAATCAAAATGATGAAAATGTTGATTTTTTTTGTTTTTTTGTTTTATTGTAATATGACACTGGGTGGAATGTGATGCCAGTGATTCAACAATAGATTTCAACAGAGTGAAATTAAAGACGCAGGCAAAGAGCTACAGTGTTGTAATCAAGATGCAGTACAGTTATTTTTGGTAATAGGCGTCCTAGCTTGTCCTACCTTCCTCTTTTCTGTAACCTTGGCATTTGAGTTACAAACAAAGTAGTTTGTTTGAGAGTGCTGTGAATTAATTTTTAAGAGGTGTGGATTACTTTTTCATATAATGACCCAATATGATGCTTTCAATGGTGTCATAGATGGTTAAAGATGATGTGAGAGAGTTTGGGATTGGTGTGTGGAGAACTGCTAAAGAGGACATACACCCCTTCCCTCTCCTGGGCTTCTGTTAAGTGTATCAGCACAGACTAAATGGTTCTGCATAAAGCATGGCAGGCATCTAGGCTTAGATGTTAGATCATTCTCAAACCCTGAATCCTAGGTTTGGTTGATGTTCTTAGTTTGGCATTCACTCACCTACTGATACTGTACTGTACTGCTTTATCCTGTATTCAGGGTCGCAGGGGCCCTGGAGCCTATCCCAGGAGACTTAGGGCACGAGGCAGGGTACACCCCGGGCAGGGTGCCAATCCATTTCAGGGCGCACACACTATGGGCAATTTGGAAATCACCAATTAGCCTAATCTGCAGTTCTTTGGAAGTAAAACCAACAAGCACGGGAAGAACATGCAAACAGAGACGGGAGTCAAACCTGGCCAGGAATCGAACCCGGACCCTGAAGGTGCAAGGCAACAGTGCTAACCACTACACCACCATGCCGCCATTGTTTAGTAGCTCATAAAATCAATAGACATTTAAGAGCACCATTCACACCAGTATAAACACAGATATTCCTAAGGATACACCAGATGCCGAATCTGATTAGCCTACCTTTCAGAGTATTCAGATAATAAATTATTTAAATGGGATTTTATAGTATATTTTCCTTCATTGCTCGCTATACTTTGTCTTTGTTGCTGTCAGTGCAATTCTATCCCAGGAAAGAGTTTTGGGTTTGCAGAATGTTAAGGCATTTTTCCTGGAAGATTAACATTTACAGAAGTGCAGTGTATATTTCTAAAATCATTTCCTCATATTAGTTCACTAGGTCAGGGGCTAAGAGTGTCATGTTGGAGAAGGTTAGAAAAACAAGAATGGAAACAAAGAAAGCCAAGGGATATATTTCTTTGGAAAAGAAGTATTAATTAAGTTATGTTGATGTATCTTACTTTTGGTCCAGGTTCAATTCCAGGTGTGCATGGAGCTTGCATGCTTGGTGGGTTCCCTCGGGGTACTCCGGTTACCTCCCACAATCCGAAGACTTGCAGATTAGGCTAATTGGCATTCCCAAATTGTGTGAATGAGTATGTGAATGAGTGTATGTGTGTGTGCCCTGCAATGGATTGGCACCCTGCCTAGGGTGTATCCGGCCTCGTGCCCAAAAGCCTCCTGAGATAGGCTTCAGGTCCCCCCGCAACCCTAAATCCAGGATAGACGATGAATGAGTGAATATCTCATTTTGATTACACTGGTCCAAATGCTGTAGGAATAATTTTTAATGCAGCTGTGAACCTTGTGTGAGGAATGGTCTAGAACATTGCCATGTAAGCAAAACTTTACTTCATGATTTCAGAACATTGAAGAAGCAATATCCATTTCTAAAGCAGGTAAGCTCAGTTAACCTTCTTTGTAATCTGCAGTATGGGTTCTCTCTTTGTAATCCTATAGGCACATCAAGATGTTTCTGTTGAAATATTGCAGAAATTCTTTGTAAGTTGCTCTAATTACTATTATAAAATAATTCCCTCCAGTAATACTGCTATCGTTAATTCAAAAAAAGTGTGACAAAAAGATTGTTTTAGCTCCAGTATTAATTTTGTGCAATGCTTTGTCTCAGACAGATGACTTGGAAGATAGGATTGGTGTTAACTCCCAAGTACCTTCTGTCTTAAGGCTACGTACTCCACACCAAAGCACCAATGTTGTCTTGTGTAAATGATCTGGCATGTACAGAACTAGAAGACTTGCATGAGGATTCCAGGTACGGATCATGGCAAACTCAGGGAAGGTTCTTGAATTGGAAGTGAAATCTGTGGCTAATGAAGAAGGTAAATTGTTAAAAAATATGGAAGGCACACATTCTCTCATTGTACATGAGCCAGACGTCTTCCCCCAGTCTCAGCATGGAGGCCTGAATAATCCACAAAGCTTAATGCTTCCAGAAGGGGATCTACATAAAGTTAGCAGCAACACACATGCCGTTTTCACCAGTAAGTCCAGACATCCAGTCAGCTTACAAATCCATTCAAGTGTGGAAGGACAGACATCCTATCAACATGGAAACAGTGTGCCCCATAATGATACTTATCAGTCGCTCTCTGCCCTTCAACCAGAGCTTAAAGGAGGTTCAGGCAATCTTGAGCGAACTCGTTCCACAGCGAGTGAAACATTTCTTGGGAAGGACTGTGGACATTTTACTGCCCCACCTACACCTAGTGGTTCTCGAAAGTCCTATGGGCAAGTGGGTGAAGAAAAGCGATCAATTGCTACATACAGTTATATTGAGAAAGCTAATATCAGGTGTGTGCGTGGTCATCATACTATATTGTGCCAAAATGAGCCAGAGAACCCATTCAGAAAAGCTTTTAATGATCAAACCTTCCCCTACCACTCCTGTGATAATTTCCGTGAACCAACACAGTTAATCAGGCATGATGTTTTTCCTAACTCCAGCTCAAAGAATACCTTAACTGGTTCAGTGATTAAACCAAAGGATACCCCCAATTTCCAACCCACTATGCTAAAATCAATTGCAAGAAATGCTACCCATCGTGCTTTGGAAGAGTTTGGTTCCCCACAGCTGAGACGCCAACTGGCAACTGGCAACTATGCTGATACAAGTTGTGGCACGCTCCATATAGAACAGCCCCACTGCCATTCATGGTCTGGATCTCCTGTAGTGCCACGTGTTGCCAGAACTCTGCCTGCTAATGCACATCTTTACCAACACAGGTATCTGCATGGTATTCCAAGTAGCCCAGCAGCTCTCAGGCTCTCTAGTGATGATAGAAAGCCCTACTTTATATCATGCTCTAATAATGTCCAATCTCAAGCAATTCCAAGACAGCGAGCATGGAACAGTGATGAGACTCTGAGGCAAAGTCATAGACATAAACCAGTATTGCCATGCAGTAGGCCTACAGCTATTCAACATCAATTTCCAAATCCGATCATTACTCAATTACCACAGAACCAGACAGTAGGTCAAAAAACAAGTCAAAGTCCCCACACTGTAAAAAAAAAAAATGTTAAAAAACGGTAATTTTCTGGCAGCAGGGGCGCCAGAAAATGTCTGTTAAACAACAGAAATAAACTGTAATTT
>JAQMYK010000038.1:9545916-9559895 GCA_030014345.1 Clarias buthupogon
GAATGTAGAAAATAAATCACTAAACAAAAACAAAGAAATTTGCAAGTGACCCCAAACTTTTGAACAGTAGTGTATATCAGCTGACGTGAGAGCATTTCCAAAGCAGCTGGTTTATCTCAACCAGGTCAGGCTAGTAACATGTGGGAGAGACTAATATTACAAAATGAGAATAACGGGAATAAGTGTGTAGGGGAGCCTTACGAACAAAAGTTTGTCATATGGCGAATCAAAAATAATATTTTGTTAGTAATTATGCAAATAATGCCCGTTATCAGATTACAAAAATGACTTATTTGCCCAAAATGAAAAGAGCTTGAAAAACAAATCCTATTAAGATGCAATAAATTCACCCATGGTGACTACCAGTAAAACTCCGCCTTGCCTTTTTTCAATCTGACTGAATGACTCTGATGATGTATAAGATGCAGTTACACTACCAGTAAAAAAAAATCTGGATGCACCTCTAATTCCACGGTCCTTCCTGATTTTTATTTCTTTGTACATTGTAAAACAAGACTGAAGGCATTCAAAAAATGCATTAATCTCCTTTGAACAGTTGATATTGAGATGTGTCTGCTACTTTTTCTCTGTAAATCCTTCATAACGGCTCTAATCTGAGGTGCTCGTTGTTAATTGGTGATTTCTGAGGTGGCTAACTCTAAATGAACTCCAGTAGAGGTAGGTTTTGGTCTTCATGAGAGCCAGTTTCATTATGGTGCTTGATGGGTTTTGTAAATGCACTTGACAATACTGTTCTTGCAAGAACTATTACAGAACAACTGATCTTTGTCTTGTAAAATAACAACTGACTACTGTTGTTACTTAAATCCACAATACCATATGCATTGTTTCATAGTTTTGAAATCTCCAGTATTTAGAGAATGCATAAAATAAATCACTAAACTAAAGCCATTGAATTAGATGGTGTGTCCAAACTTTTGACTGGTGCCGTATTCACTACCTTAACTTTAAGCACTCAAAACATTGAAGTTATGACAGAAATCTAAATTTTTCCACCTTTATCAGGTATTCTATAAAAAATAATGCATATTGCTTATTGACCTTATCGGAACTATTGGTGAATATTCAGACCAACACTTCTATAATGATTGTGGTACAATGGTCAGATTACTGAAAGCTTATGTCCCAGTCTCCAGTGCAGAACAGGGGTTTTCCAGAGCTGTAAATTATTTGAAATAGAAAATAATGTCTGACATTTTAACATCTAAAAGAAAACACCACTGACTGGGAGAATGAGTCTAGCAAGATATGAGAATGACACAACACAGTAAAATATTAGTCAGGACTAGCACGCCCCACTCCCAGGAGGCCAGACCACTATAGTTTGTATAACTGGATAGGCAAACATTCATGCCCATAAAATTCAGCTTCTCACCTTACCTCAGAGGTCTAAGGTTGTGGGGACGACCCCTGGAGGACAGAAGGAGTTATAAATTGTTCTTGCATAAAATACTATAAAGTTATAATAACTTTTTTATCAGTCAGATAAAGATGGGGTTTAAAATCAGTTTCATTTGCAGGAATTAACAAAAACAGAATTATTGGAAAATTTCAGCTGATCTAAGACTTGACTGGAAGCCAACAGTGTTTTTGTTGTTGTTTTAAGCAGAGAGGCCTGGAGACAGTCAGCTACTGATGGGTATATGCTCTATAGAAGTTGAGTTAATTCTTAATGTTTTTTTTTTTCAGCCCCCTCAGCACCCCCCGGTGTGGATAATGGACATCCAGGTCCACCTCCACCAGACACACATTACACAAATCCTGGGCTTGTACCCATCCATTACCTAAAGGATGTTATGATGTCTCATCTACAGCCCATATTTGACAGCTTTAACCGGACACTAGCACGCCTGTCTGAGGAGGTAAAGGACTTACAGAAGGATATGACCCAGATGCAAGTCCATCTAATGGTACAGGGAGAGTCCAACCCAGTGGGAGGTAAAATAAGCCAGGTGTCGGATCATGAGGCAATGGCTGATACCCTTCAGGAACTAAGTCTGCAACTTGGCCTCCAGCGTGACGAGATGGAAGAGAAGCTCCATGCACAACAGGCCATGCTAACCTATAACTTAACCAATCTGAAGATTGACATGGATGTCCAAAATAAGCGCAACCAGAAGATGCTACAGGTCAGAACACAGAACACAAATGTATCCATGTATAAATATATACATTCATACATGTACTTTATCTAAATAGCTAATCGTGTGGAAGCAAACACAATGCATAACATCACACAGAAGGCGACATCGGATACCATTCTGTGTAATCTCTAAACTCTGCTGTTCGAGTTAAATTTCCAGGGGATCGGCAGTTTATAAAACTTTTAAACCAGCCCTTCTGGTATTAACATCCCTGCCACGATCAAAGTCACAGACACAACCATTTTTCTTTATTCTGATGATTGTTGTGAACATTAAGTAATGTGCCTGCCCTGTATTTGCACAATGTTTTCATTGTGTGTATAATTGCACTGTTGCCACATGATTGGATGAGTGGATAACTCCATAAATGTTCAGTTAGTCTAAATAAATTGGGTGGTAAGTGTATATGTATATATATATATATCTTAGACCTGTTTATTATAGAAATGAAAATTCAGCATTCCTAGAGTAGGCTTTTCCAGGAATGCTTCACATTGTAGATTTTGCTTATGTAAACGGTACAATATCTGTATGATGTGTATCATTTTTGCTGGCAAGAAATCAAGAATATACACAGACATTCTTCCATCGTCTAAAAATCACGTACAATGTACTGCTTGTTTCTTTAACTATATTACATCTAATAGGATTGCTTGTTGTATCATAGACGAGTCTCCATTCCATAAACTCCTCACTATCGGAAACACGAGAGAAACAAGGACAGCTGGAGGAGATCGTTTCAAAACTTGTAAGTCAGATACCAAGTCGTGGTAGACAGCCTCAGGAGGACGCAGCCGTCTGGGAAGCCATTACTCGTCTGGACAATAAGGTGGTCAATAACACTATACAGCTCAGTGTCATCAAGGAAGACAAAGTCCAAGTGTCAGAAAGAATAGAGAATTTACAGAAACACTACAAGACCTTAGAGGAGCGTGTAGTTAAGGATTATCGCCTGAATGAAGATAGATACATTGAGGCTTTCCTAGAAGTCGATGGAGCAAAGGAGTTGGTTGGGAAATATGCTGATGACCTGTCTAATGTCACCACTCTCCAAGCCACAGTACATGAACTGGAGGAAGATGTTGACTATTTGTACACACAGTTCTATAACATAAGCTCTGGAAGCAGAGCCTGTGACTGTACCGGCTTCAGCATGTCAGTGGCAAATTTGAAATGGAAAATAGATAACCTAACAGCGTTTGCAAATGAAAACAGGATAGCTATAGACAATGCTGCAGAAGAGCAGGTAAACATTTGGGAAAATGGTGCCTCGGGCTCACAAGTGGAAGAAATAAAATTAAGCTTACACACTGTGCAGGACATGCTGGCGCTTGAGCAGGAGAAGCGCAAGACACTGCAGCAAACCTTACAAACACTCGAGAAAAATATTTTTGCCAATAAGTACGATATCGAAGCTCTACAGAAACAGGACACTGAGACGGCTGTTAAGATAAACTATCTGTCCAACTCTTTTGACTCTCTGAAGAAAGATGCCCAACGTCATAGTGACGTATTGGAATTCCTACTTGATGAGGAGGTTTTGGTGTTTATTGAGCGGTCCGAACAAGACAAGAGAGCCTATTCCATCCTGGCGCTGAAGAAGGTGATCAGCGACCTGCAGGAGCAGATTAACGCACACAGCCGAAGTCTGGCCTCCATGCTTAACTCGGAAGATCCTACAGGACACGAAACATTACAGATGGCAGACTGGATCGCACAGGATCTCAAAAGGATCCAAAATGGACAGAAATTTCGGCGTTTCTCAGAAGAGCCTACAGTTTTCACAGACAGCGACTTCATTGCTTTGGAAAAAACAGTAGAAGAACTTCGAGAACATGTCGTCAAGCTCGGAGAGCAGAAATGCCTGTCCTGCTGCAATTGTTCCAAAGGTGCTCATTCCAAAGATGTAGAGGGTAAACTGCAGGCGGAGTTGACAAGTGTGCGCAAGAGCCTTGACGATCACCTCAAGATTTTCAGCAGCGTTTTCAGTAACACTGAAGGTCTAACGGATTCTGAAGCAACAGTCGATTTAGATAAATTGTCTGCAATAATGGAAAAAAAAGAAGCCAAACATCAAAGAAAGAGGCAAAAGAAGAAATCAGAAACAAGAGATGCACAGCGCAGCAAGCGGTATACATCACTCAAAGCGACAGGTAAGAATTTTTGTATTTTTTAATACAGACTTTTATGTAGAAAAATTTTTTACTGTCAAGCACTGTCGCCTTCAACCTCAGTGTCCGGGTTCGATTCCCGGCCAGGCTCGATTGTGCATGTTCTCCCCGTGCTTGGTGGGTCTCTTCCAGGTACTCTGGTTTCCTCCCACAGTCCAAAGACATGCAGATTATTATAATTGGTGTTCCCAAATTGCCCGTAGTGTGTGAATCAGTGTGTATGTGTGTGTGCCCTGCGATAGATTGGCACCCTGCCCCAGGTGTACGCCGCCTCATGCCCGAAGTCTCCTGAGATAGGCTCCAGGCCCCTGCGACCCCGAATACAGAATAAAGCTTTATAGACGATAAGTGAGTGAGTGAGAGTGATATTTTATAGAAACTGCACAGTATTTTTATCAATCCAAGCCTAAGCACTTGCATATTCACTGTAAAATATATATAAACAAAATTTGTGTGTTTTTGGATTAAGAGAAAACATCTCCAATGAAGGCAGTTTCAGAAAGTTGGTTTAGGCATCTAAATGGTGATTACTGAGCATGAAAGGTCACTTAGTCATGTAGTAATTCCCCCTACTGTAACTTTCTGGAAGTGTTCCAAGCTAAACATGAGTAAGGCAATAAAAGAATGATAACCAAGTTTAGAAATAGTTGTGAGGGCGGCACAGTGGTGTAGTGGTTAGCACTGTCGCCTTGCACCTTCAGGGTCTGGGTTCGATTCCCGGCCAGGTTTGATTCCAGTCTCTGTGTGCATGGAGTTTGCATGTTCTCCCCGTGCTTGGTGGGTTTCCTCCCACACTCCAAAGATATGTAGGTTAGGCTAATTGCCGTTCCCAAATTGCCCGTAGTGTGTGAATGAGTGTGTGTGTGTGCCCTGCGATGGATTGCCACCCTGTCCAGGGTGTACCCTGCCTCGTGCCCCAAGTCTCCTGGGATAGGCTCCAGGCCCCCTGCAACAGGAATAAATGGTATAGACGATGAGTGAGTGAGATACAGTTGTGATTGGCAGGTTCTAAAGAACTGTCTCAAAGTTCCTGAGAAGTGGTCTGAGGCAAGTTTTTAGTTTTACAAGCTTTCTTTATATACTCTGGCGCAACATCTCCCTCTAGTGAGCAGAAACTTCAACTGCAATTTATATGATGTGTTTAGAAATCTGGTTATTCTTCTTCATGCACATTATAATTTCATATCTGACAAACAAATCTCACATGAATGTAATCCTGCGAAACCTACTGTAGCTGCATTTTTACTAATGCTCTGCTATACATACAGTAGTACGTAAAAGTCTTGAGCCATTCTTCATTTCTTCATATTAAATGAAATGAAATAAAAGAAATGGGAACAAATGTTTTACTGCGACAGGCTACAAAGTACCTGAAGATACCGTTTAAAAATAGGTTGTTTATATAACAACCTCTGCAGCAACCTCATTTCCCCCCTCATCTGTTCCAACCACTCCAACCAGCCTTGAGCACTACTACCAGTATACTAATCTCTAGCCTGATCATGTCATCATCTGCACCTGTTTCTCACTGGTTCATGCCTCAAGTTAGATGGATTGTTTTATGCTTGAATGATTCATAGGTTACTGTGTGGCTTAAAGGACCAAAAAAACATTCTGAATGAATCTGAAGTTGGTCAGGTACAGGGCCTGGACTGAAAATAAGAGTCATATTAGTCTTTCAGGAAGCCTAGGGAACAAATACTCAAGATCCCACTAAAAAATAATTAAATATCTTCCTTTAGAGCAAGTGAGGGTTGGCTACACAAAAGCTTACGAGAACTGAAAACTTGAAGACACATTTTATTAGATCTTACTCAAACATTTTCCCAGAGTTGAAGAGATTGTGTTTTGAATTTTGAGGTGTAAGTGACATACCATCTGAGTCATATGTGACTTGCACTCAACCGTCACGGTGGCTCAGTGTACTTTTGTTATGACACATAAAAGCCATTTAATTCCCGTCATTATATTTCTAAGAAATGTGCTAGGTTAGAAGGTTTTATTAAAATGTTCTTCTAATCGTCCAAATTACATGCAAAATGCGCATCAGTCTGTCATAGTGGTTACACAACACACTCGTACATTTGCATTAAAAAAATATTTTTTTATTAGGGATTATAATGAACAACCGTCATTTAAAAAAACAAACAAAAAAAAAGGCAATACCAAATGCTTTCATAAACATCAATATAAATGAATGTGACTCAGTCAGTAACTGCAGTATTAGAGAGAATAACTAACTAAAACCAAAGTCATGTCGGTCTACTGTAAGTCAGCCTAAGGAGTGTCATAACCTTTCATCATGTGTTACACAACTCAGCCTTTGAATGTGATAAAAGAAGCATTTGTACAAGCTAAGATTTTAAGAGATTCATATCAGGGTGGAAGAGATATCAGTTTATGTAGGTTTACTTGTTGATGATGTGTAAAGGTTTTAGAAATAGAAAATGTCACAAAGCACCTTTATAGCGATGCAAGTGTAATTCTACAGTACATCCCTAATGAGCAAGCCAGAGGGGACACTGAGACGTGTCACACATGCTCGAATACTGTTTATTAACATTTAAGGCTGAACATTCACATCCAGATCACATTGTGTTGTTTCCTCTTTTAGTGTACAATCAGCTTCCTGAGAACCCGTTCATGTTTGTGGCCAACAACAGAGATGGCGTGAACACACCTGGTACAGTCGTGTTTGAAACTACATCCCTAAACCATGGGCAAATGTACTCACCTGAAACGGGCACATTCTGTGCACCTGTCGCGGGGGTTTACCTGTTTGTGGTAACACTGGACTTTGGGCCTGGGCCATCTTTAGCCCAGTTAAAGAGAGGAGAGGAAGTGGCAGCGTCGCTGCACCAAAGCATGAGGAAGTCGTGGGGTCCTGCTACTCGAGTCTGCCTCCTTCAGCTGCAACAGGGTGAAGAGATCAAGCTAGAACTAGTGCAGGGAACACTGGAGCATGGGAAGCCACAGGAGAACACTTTTGCTGGACTGCTGCTCCTACAGCACACATAAGCACACATTTACATCTGCAAAAAAAATAAAATACAAAAAAAAATGCACTGGGATGAAATGAACTTGCATTTCTTTATTATTTTTACAAGCAGCATCTTGGGCATACTACTACTACTCTTCCCAGGTTAAGACTGTAAATATGTATGTTTATAGATTTTTCTATGTATGATTGCTACTATTGGAGTTAAGCTGGCCAAAATACTTTAGTGAAAAAACACTTACCATGTATCTACATTTCTGCTGCACCTTAAAAAAAAAACACTATTGCCAAAGTTAGATTTTTAATGTCATTAATGCATTCTGCTCACACACTTGTCTCAGACCCATCTGAAATGAACCACACACACACACCCAGATTCATAGAGTAAATATTTACTTAAAATGCATACAATGGACACGTTATCATATGTATAGTTTTTGCATTTTCTTGGCAAACTCATAAGGCACCCATTCAATCCGAAGTTATGTTAAAAAGGTGTGTAATAATTACATACCAACAGTTACCTTTTATTAGTACAAAGCAGGGCAGGGCAAAGCAACACTTAAATATCTACACCACATTAGAGATGCTAGTTTTTCTTCTGGAGCAAAAAGAAGTCTTGTGAATCACAGCTCCAAATCCTTAAACAAGGAATGAATAACAAACACTAGTTCCCAATTACCGTAAATAAATAATAATTTAAAAAAAGAATCCTTTTCATTCATCCAAAATACTTTCTGCTGGCCAAAGAGTGCACATATTGCTTACGCAGCAATTTTTCTGTTATTTTATTTCATATTGTATGTTGAGTTACACCATCATCTTTACGTATTTATATTTTTCCAACAAATGTATTTTTGAAAAGCATTTTTATGATCTTTTTTAAAACTTTGTCATTTATATTTCACTGTAATTTTACCTATTAGAACATTGGGAAAAGTTGGCAAATTTTGATAAGGCATAGTATTAATCTGGCACTGAAATCTGCACTGTTGATCTACACTTCCTGTGTATAAAGACCCATGTCATGGTGATTCATTACTTTTTTTTTCAGTGGCATGGAAAAGCAATAAAGGTAAAGTAAGGCTGGTGTGTTCGTGTGTTTCTGTTCGCATGATCTATAAATGTAAATTTTTCACTAAGTCAGTCCATACCGGGACACCAATTCTAAATCATCATCTATTTAAGTAAGGGTTAATAAAAAATGTAATAAAAATATTCCCTTAAAATAATGAGAAATACAGGATTTAGAATTGTAGTGGAGGAATAGATCACGATAAATGTCTAATAGCAACCAGTGTGAACTATCTGAACACTAATTTCTAATTACATTAAAGTGTTAACTAAACTCAACATACGTACACAGCGAACTCTTATATGACAGTATTAAAGGTTGAAGTGTCTGGCCTTATGAACCACTATTAGTGGAACGTTTCTTATTTTTTTAGCTTGCGCAGTCTAACATTACAATTTTATTTACAAGTCCATGTATAACTGCGCTTGGCAAAAACTCATAAAAGTTCTTCCATATGGCAGGAATTTAAGTTTATCCCAAACAAAACAAGACAAATGCATACACAGTTGACACAAACACATAAATTGGTGTGTAAGGCAGAAAGGTCAGTTGTCCATCCCAAGACTTTAACAGCTGCAGTCTGAATCTGTTCAAAGCCTGTGATCGTACAGCTTTCACAGAAAGCAAAACAAAAACAAACAAACAAAAACTGGCTCCATGTGCTCTCCATAGGTCAAGCAGGGAAGGAGCAAAGACGGCACTGACGTCGAGTTCGATCTCTCACAGCCCGTGTTAAACAGGACGGAGTCTGATCCTGTTGGCAACAAACCCAGACATGGCTCAGATTTTGATGTCCTGCAGTTCCACCATTTTGGCTAATGTTTTCTTGACTCGTAGAACAGTGAGGCGGGATTGTGGATTGTGGGCCCAGCACTCTGACATCAGCCTCAACATCGCCCTCAAACACTGAACACAGAGACAGCAATCAAATAATCTCAGGTAATCAACATTTTACATGTCAATTTCAAACGTCATACATGTTTTCCAATGGAAGTAGTTACAATTATTAAATTAAAAAGAGAATGATAACCAAATTGGTAAAATAAGCAGATTTTGAACACTTACCTCATCACTGTTCCACCTGTTGGACACGGTGGGCCGCAATCCTTTAACACACACTACCTGCAACATGTCTTCATATGAAGGGTCTGAGGGGACCATGTCGTAATAAGGCAGCTGGTAGTCCTCGACTATCCCTAAAAAAAAAATAGGAACAGTAGTATGATATTTTTTCAATATTTAATCTTGTGCTTGTTTGTTGTTTATAGGCATTGTAATACATCAGTGTTTGTTCTTTTAATATAAACTTTAATAATAAAGCTCTAAGAGATCTTAAATCATAAAATGGAAAAAATCAAACACTTGGGGGAATGCCGTTACTGAAAAAGTACCTCCTGTGACGCAACGTCTCGCCATCTCCCACATGACCAATCCGTAGCTGTAGATATCGGCCATGACGTAGGCATGGAAGTGGTTCTTACTAAAGCTTTCGTCGAGAACCTCTGGGGCCATGTAGCGCCGGGTTCCTGTCCGGGTGCTCAGAGGGATGTCAATTTCATTACTGTCACTGAAACAAAAGGAGAAAGATATATTACAATAAATAAACAGATCTTCGGATGACCATTCTTAAACCAGCATCGACACAAAACATATAGTAATTTAGACCTATTTTGACTCTGAAAAGAACCTGTTAAATTTGACGGCCAGCCCCAGGTCGGCGATGCAGCAGGTGCCGTTTCTCTTGACGAGGATGTTCTTGCTCTTCAGGTCTCGGTGAGCGATGGATGGTTTGCCGTGTGTGCCGTAGATCTCGGTGTGAAGATGGCACAGACCGCATGCTGTCGAGTATGCCAGTTTCAGCAACGACTGCGTGTCGAGGGTGGTGAACTTTAGGTAGTCGTACAAAGAGCCGTTCTCGTGGTAGTCTGTGATGAGGTACATTTGGGACGAGGCACCTGTACCGTTTATATCAGCTGCTATGAAGCCTGTTGGGGATGAAGGACGATATATGATTGGACAAGACCCATATAATGAGTAATCACAACCAGCAATACAACACTTTATAAAATAAAGTGTCACAATACAAGCTCTGATTTGTCACATATAAAACTCAAAAACTCTTTATAATGGATCAAAAATAAAAACTGTGGGTAAACTACATTTATCCGTGCGGAACAAAAAGCTGTCCAGGATCTTTAAAAAAATTTTTTTTTACTTGAACTAATGAAAATTTCTGTTGAGGTGAGAGTCTGCCACTGCATTCATCCTCATGATATTATTTTTATCCATCGAAATTTATCAGTCGGGGAAAAAGGTTTTGGAAAAATATATTGTTGTTGTTGGTCTTTCGGCTGCTCCGGGCAAAAATATATATTACTTTGGAATAAATACAAATTTAGTATCTTCAAACAACTCTTGGGTAAATATTAAAATAAGGCTAAAAAATATGTAATACTGGGATCGACAGTAAAAAAAAAAAAATGCCAAGACTGCTTTTTAATTTGTTCTTTTTCTTTAAGTGGTTTATACCACTTTGATTTTCTCCCTATTTTTTTTTTTTTTTTTGTGGTATCCAATTCCTCCCCGTCACATTTTGGCTACTACTACCACTCAGTCGGGAGGGCCGAAGACTATCACTTCGTGTTTCCTCCGAACCATGTGATGCCAGCCGACCACATCTTTTCGAACTGCTCGCTCACACACCCGTTGGGGGCGACGTAACACACTCGGAATACCGCGCTATCGGCTCATTCCGCTTGCGTGAGCTCACAGACGCCCCTGATTGGCTGTGAGAGAGCTCTGCAAATCAGCTCTCTCTAAACCTCCGGCTGTGAGAGGTTACAGCATTACCCGGGAAACGATCTCCGGATGATAGGGCAAGCACTTTACCACTGCGCCACTCGGAGGCGCAAAGCTTTTCTTAATATTTAATCACAGACTCCTAATGCATGACAAAAAAAATAGCAGTTTTAAATTATTAAGTTGAAAAACCTACACAGGATATTTTCATGTCTCATAAGCACGGTCTGGTAGATCTCAGTCTCTCTAAACCAGCTGGCCTCTTCACGAGTGTTAAACACTTTCACTGCCACCTTCTCCCCCCTCCAGCGGGCCAACCACACCTCACCGCAGCGGCCTTTCCCAATCAGACGCACTGTCTGGATCTGCTTCGCAATGGTACGCTGTACCTGAGCACAGAGATCAGAAAGTGATTGGTGTAAAAGCAACAGTAATGTACAGAAACTGATCGCATTTCTATGGGCTTAGAATCAGCGAGTGCATGAGAAGGTGCCCACCAGCAGGGGGAGTCCAGAGCCACTGCCTGAGCTCTGAGATTGGTGGATGAGGTCTTTGATGGATTCTCCAGGAGGAATGAAGGCTTCGGCCTGTTCCAGGTCTCTGTGGTAGTGCTGCCTCTCTGTTTGCCACTTATACCTGATATACAAAATAAAATAAAAAAAACATGTTCACAACTGATCGTGATCTCACATTATCGCTGCCCTTCATCGAATCTTCCTGGAAGTAGGATACATCACATCTAAACAAAGTCTACAGACAACAAAGATCTTCTCCAAAGATGTAGAAGTAGCAGGATGAGGGTATCAGTTATCTTCAACAGTGTTAAGGTATGTGCATTTATACATTTCCTCTCAGAGTTGGAATGATCCAGCAGTACACAATAAAACAAGAAAAATGTCACAAATCCATGGCAAAGACGTTAAAAGCACTTGGTAGGTGAAGTGCATATTTCACTTCCAGCCTTCTGACACTCACTAAAATGGGAAATAGTTCGGCTATTGCATTTTTTTTTCAGTCTAAAATTGTTGGACAATGCTCGGTAATAGTAACGGTCATTGCTCTTGTAAATGTGCCCTGTAAGATACATGTTCTCTTCCGAGTTTGTGCTTTTACATAATCAGATCGGTATTCCTTCTCAAACCTGAACTTTATAAAAGAGCACATCAAACATTCCTCCAGTTTAATTTTTTACATTTTTAAAAAATGTTTTTTGATCTTACATAGATGCTCATTTTACAGCTTATCATTAAAATCTGAAACTCTTAGTTAAACAAGCACTGGTTGTACCTGTAGTAACACACCACAGTGATGCAGATGAGGGTACAGCAACACACAGTAACAGAGATGAGCAAGGCCAGCCAATGAGGGGCAAGGAACACCTCTGGGGGGAAAAACAAACACAAAATGGTCACAATGTCCATCAATACCTAATTTCAATATTAGGTATTCATTTTAAATCTTAGTAAATGGTAGGACGTATTATGCTAATACAGTGGATCCTCAGATTACGAGTAACGCGGTTTCCGAAATGTTCCGCAAGACGAGCAAAGATTTTTAATAAATTTTGACTTAAAAAACGAGCGTTGTCTTGGTTTACGAGCACCGAGTAGTATCATGTATCACGCATTTGCTTCTTCTTTTGACCTCGAGCGTCGCGTCATCACAACTGAGCAAACGGTTTTTCTCTCTCTTGCACTTAATTGTAGGTAATCGTCACACGCGCGCTGTGTGTGTGTGTGTGTGTGTGTGTGTGTGTGTGTGTAATGTGCGTGCACACATACACACACACATTAACGGAGAGACCGTTTTTAAAACAGTTTAAAAATTAGCAAGGAACATCGCTAGTCACACTCGCGTGAGCGCATACTAACAGAATCACTGCTGTAAAGTAAAACAAGTAATGTGCGTGCGCACACACACACACACTAACGGAGAGGCGCTGTGTGAGTGTGTGTGTGTGTGTGTGCGCGCGCGTAATGTGCGCACACACACACACAGCGCCTGCGTGCACAAACGGAAACACTTATCTGTCGGGATTTATTTTTACGCTTTTTTTTTTTAAAGGTAAAGTGCAGGTTAATTTGTTTCATTTTTACTTTATATTTTGTGTTAATTATTTTTATGCATTTATTTTTTTGGGCTGTAGAACGAATAATTTGAGTTTCCATTATTTCCTATGGGAAAATAAAATTTGGTTTACGAGTGTTTTGGAATACGAGCCCGCTTCCGGGAACGAATTATGCTCGTAATCCAAGATTCCACTGTATAGGCAATCAATAACCAATTATGAATTCATGATATACGATTTATGACTTAGGGATACTTGCACCCATGTACATCCTGAAAACTGTAAAAAAAAAATTCAGTTTGCATAGTTGGGAAAGAATTGCTACCTGGATGTTTGTGATGATTGGGAATAAAACATTTTATTTGACCATATTTGAGTGTTTGGTGGTATTTCTTTTATATAACAGGAGAATTTACCACCACATCACATAGAAGAAATTTTAAAAATCTTAGCAAATTTATGTGGCAATAAAATGAAGTCAGGTGATGAATTAAACGGATTGGATGACCAGGTTCTCATATCTATGGCGTATTTCTTCCCTTATGACTGAAATAATCAAATGTGGTTCTGGGTAGGGATGCACCGATACCACTTTTTTGGAAAACGAGTACGAGTACTTGCATTTGAGTACTCGCCGATACCGATACCGAGTACTTAATAAAAACATGATTTAAATTTACAGAAACAGACGCGGAATTGTTTC